>VYZP01021243.1:131641-327660 GCA_013400635.1 Hypocryptadius cinnamomeus
AATGACAAGGTGCAGCCCAGACATGTTCCTGCAATAAAAGTGTTTCAGTTTCTGAGCTCCTGTCACAATTAAAAAGCTCTTCTTTATGAGCCCCATTGTTCAGGTTTGCTGTGCCCCATAGGTAAATGCAGGACTGTACTTCAGGAAATATGTTTGAAGGGCACAATGAACTCTCCTTTTCAACTGCTTCATGAGAGTAATAATCTCATTTCCTGGATCTGCAATTATTTATTCATTGGAGACTGTCCACTTGCCACTGCACAAGACACGAAGAGGGATTATCTGACCATTCGTGGTAGAAAATTCAGCTTTTCTATTTCAATTCTTTTATTTGCGGTTTTTCTGCATTTTTTTTTTCCTGTGCTGCTGTAAACGCCTACTCTGGTGTGACAGGTTGGAAGCAGCTATAAAATGATTGATGAAAACCATATTTAGGCCTTGTTGTGGGAATATTTATTGTAGAAATATGCTCAGTTAACCCCATAGGGGAAGGGTAGGAAAGGAAGGCTGGGCCTATGACTCTACCTCTGCTACCAAAGTGATTTATCTGCGTTAATTATGATACAGGGTTATGGGGTCACAGAAACATCAGCACAAATGGGTTTTGAATTGCTGAAGTCCAGCCACTTTGTTTTCTCTGCTGAAATGATCAATAGCTGCCTTCAAGAAGGATGCTCTGTGGGTCTGCATGACCAGACAGAGTCTTCCTCCCCAGGATAAACAGAGGGGCCAAGCTCTGAGCTGCAGATCTGGAACAGCTCAAGTGTGAGTTAATGTCAGACAGGAATTGTCTCAGAGGGGAAGAACTGCAAACCTCCACTGCTTTGGAGAGGCTGAAAGTCCAAGAGCTGAGATGAGAGGGCACTTGGACAGGTAAAATGACAGATGCAGTTAAGTGTGGGACGTGGAATTGAGCTGGTATGGAGGGAAGATCCTAAATCAGGCAGGACATTGCCACACTGCACACATGAACCCACAGAGAGAGCACAGCAGCAAAGGTGTGATCAGCAGCACAAGTGCAGGAGAGGGTGTTTGTGTTGGGATTTGGATGGATTTTGTGGCTGCCAGTCAACAGACACTCCTGAGTATCTGCTCAGGGCTGAAGAGAGGAGAGAGCACTGGGTATTGCTGTGGTACAGGAAAACACATCCCTAACCAGCTCCACTGGGGAGCTGGGGAGTGGGATTTCAAGAGATGTCAGGCTGGCAGAAAAAGCAGCAGATGCTTTTTCCATGCCTGGAAGAAGACAGGAAAGTTGTTTGGGGAAATGGTGAGTAATGGTAAAAGCAGCCAAAGAGAATGGGATGTGTGAAGGGAAAATAGAGTCCAGGGAGGAAAATCAGAACCAAGGACCCCAATTACTCTTTGGGTAATCAGCAGGGTGGCTCAGCCTGACTGTTGTTTCCTGTTTTGAAAAGGTATTTTTCTGCTGGTGTTTTTATTCCTGAAGTCCTTCCCAAACTGTGGAGGAACAGAAGTGATCAGTGAAGGCACTCAACCAGTGGCTCCTACCAGCAAAGGGCACAGGAAGGGTCCTGCCTGTGTGCTCCTGTTTCTTCTGCTTCACCTAAGCTACACCTCCCAGCATGCTGCATAATAGATCATGTTGCAGAGACAAACAAAAAGTCTCCTGCTCCCCCAACTTTTTACCAACATCAAGGCTCATCATTTATAAATAACAGCTGGGATCTTCAAAACAAAGAGCAAAAGTCAGTTTGCAGGAGTTTCACAAGGGGATTTTCACAAGGTAGCAGAATACAGATAAAATATTATGGCTTGAAGCAACAGCAGGCATGCAACCAAAGGTGCTCCTCAAGCCAGCAGCTGTGACAACATGCATGCCACTGCCCTGTGTGGCCTTTAAAGAGTGAGGGATGTTCTGCAAAAAATGGCAGGATACAGGCTCTGAACACCCAACCATGGACAGCAGGAGAGGAAACCTGCTGTGGCTCATCTCATCAACTCACTGCCTTCTAACCATGGCCACCAACACCCTAAATCAGCTTCAGCTGAGCAGGTACTCCTGACCTCTCACAGCAATTAGTGTGTGTTTGGATTATGGATTATCTGGCCATTCACTGGGGGGCATCACCTGCATGTAGGACACAACAGTGACTCTGCCTAAAGGGAAATACCAGCTGCTCTAAGGTCATGGAAAGATGTGCCAACTCCTAACCTGCAAAATACACCTAGAAAAATCAGGATTTTAAGAAAAATAATGAATTGTTCACAGTTTTACCGATCGAGCTAATCAAAAGAAAGACAAAGGCTTTTGGCTGAAAAACTGAAATCCTTTCTGGAGTGTAATGCCTGAGCTGTCAGACAGTGACCTCTCTTTGTCCCTCAATCAACCCACTGCCTTTAGTTTATTTGTTTTTCTGATTTTAAATATTGATGTCTTACAAAGCTCCTCTTTGGGAAAAAACACATCTGACTCTTCAGCTGTGCAGCCCTGGGCTGCAATCCTGTCAGATCACATCCAAGAAGGCTCAGTTTGCACTGGCACATCAAAAAGAAGAATTCCCAGGCTCTGTGAAGAGCAACATGGATGATTCAGAGAACAGCAAAGCTTCTCCCCAATCCAGTAACCACCCATTCCTGGTGCCACAGCTTTTGCAGCTGCTGCTGCGTTTTTAGCAGAGAATCAGGACTCAGATTTTCACCACTTTTCTTCAGGGGATGCCCCACCACAAATCAACCCCTTGTCTAAATCAAGAGAGAAGCATTGGAATCAGATACTGTTTTGCTCAAGGAGAAAAAGGATTTAGAAGCAGAATATCAAGCTGCAGCTGGAAATACAGAGAAAATAGAAAGCCTAGGTCATAAAAGCAATTTTAAGTGCCTAGATTTAGATTACTAATCAAGTATCCTGCACCAACTAAGATACAGTGAAAATCTTGGTATTTCCTCAACATTTTCATGAACAGTGATTTACAAATCTCTGCTGAATTTGAAATAAACATTAAAAAAATCCTTCCCTTGTAGACCATAAAGAAGAGCCCTCCAAAGGAAGATGTGCCTCTGTCCTTAGAAGGGATATTCCTGGGAGAAGTTGGATGACAGCAGCACTGGATACTCCTGGGGAACCTCAGAGGTGAAAAGGCAAAAGCCAAGGAGGCTTTAACTCTACCCATGAAAAAATTAAAGCTTGAAAGTGAGGAATCTCCTGCAGTTTTATGTAAGGATGGTTGTGCTTAATAGATGAACAAGGAAAAAATACTGTGAGCTGAAGCACTTTAAGTTTTCTTTTTGTTCCATAGGTTATTCTGTTTCAGAGGGAAAATGAAGAGCAGACTCCTGCTAGTACTTCAGACAACCTGCCTCAGAAAATTTTAAGGCCAGGCTAGAAGCAGGCCTGAAATCCCATGGGACTCAGAATCACAGCACATCAGGAGGAAATCAATGGACATGTAACATTTTAGACTGAAAACCTAGAGTAAATCAAGAAAAAAACAAACAACAAAAAAACAGACACCATGGAAACTGCTTTCTTTCACAACCCCTCAAAAAGAACAACTTTTTACTGCATGTGCTTTTATAGGAAACATGTTCCAACCAGGAAGATCTTAAAAGCTAAAGAAATGGTACTTTATCTTTCAAGAGCAGCAAGTTAGTTTTCCCAAGACCATCAGCAAATTTGTCCTAAAAGAAAAGGAGCAAATTTAAAGTAATTCTTGTTTTCACCTGTGTTGTTCCTTCTCCAAATACACCTGTTATTTAGAAATAAAACAATCAAAGAGGTATAGCAACTGGTAAATGAAACTTGGAAAATCTGACTTTGCTTTCCTGTCATAGATCAAAGAACCCACGAACTGAGCAGTCTGTAAAACCAGTTCTGTGTGCCTGCACTTCCTAATGACAGCACAGCTTGCCTTGTCAACTCCTGCCTTCCAAAATACGGAACTTTCCTCCCCAAATAGTTTTGATCAGCAGAAGAGTTGCAGAAGTGTTTGCTGTCCTGTGTTAAGAAGACACAAAGCTCTGCTCTCTTCAGGCTTCTTGGAAAATGAGGAAAACATAATTTTTCTTTATAATTGGATCTTTCTGTTTGTCTTTCAGTGTTTCTATTTTCTATTTTTCTCTATCTTCCCTCTACCATACTGCATCAAGTTTTATTTCCTTTTCATTTTTAGTATTAAGAAGTTGTTTTTGTACTTCAGCCTCTACAAAGCAGCCAGGATCCTGATTGTCAGCAGCAATGTCTAGACATGCTAAATCCTTAAACTCAAAGCCTTTGCACTTCAGAGAGAGAAATGCAGCCCCCAGAGTCACTCATGTTCTCTGTGCCCCACTGTCCTCCTTTTCACAGCTGAAACGATTTCTGGGATTGTGGCAAAAATTCAATGCAAAAGCTGAGAGCCCACAGAGCTCACTTTGAGCTGGGATGCCCATCACTGGTTTTTGCAGCCACAGGGTCCAGCTGCAAATGTTTAGAATGAAGAGGAGGTGGGAATGGGATCAGAGCAGCAAAACAAACTCATGATCTGAACAGTTTCTCTCCCCTCACACAAGCAGCTCAAGTGAGAAATTTTACTTGTCAAAGGGAAAAAGCAAAATACATTGAGAGATCATTTGGGAAATTCTCTGTCTCCGACATGTTTAGCTCCACAGCTGTTAACTTGTCCACATCAACTCCAAACTCCCTCACAAGAAGGTGAAAAACACTGAGTATAAAATGCTCATACACCTTATGGGGTCAGATACTTCTGCAATGATCATATCACATTTTTTGGACACAAACCCTCCACTGATGTCAGGGTAAGGAACCACAAACACCTGGTTCCCAGGGTTAGTTCAGAGGTGTACCCAAAATGCAAATACAGGCAAAAGCTGAGGTAGGTAGCCCACTGGGCACAGCTGATTGGCTTTAGTAGGTGTTGATTACACTGCTCATATTGCATGAAATTAAAAAGCTTACAAATGTTATGAGCCATTACCCTTCCATTTAGGAGATCTTATGACAAGTTAGCAAGATCTAATGAAATCCTTTTTAAAATGCCACAGGCAGTCTCCATGAGATTTTGCCTTGAAATGCAACTTGTGGAGTTATTTCTGAAAGTTTGTTTACATCAGAACTTCCTTTCTTGCACATCTTTGGGATGCTCTGATTTGGAAGCTGGTGGGATACTTCAGTTCCCTGTTGTGCTCTCAATGTGGGGCACACAACACCAGCTCCTTACAGAAACAACCAGGAACAGGCATAGCAGGATTTAATTCTGATGCTATTTGTCATAGTCCTTCAGCCAGCCTACAAAATTCAATTCCCTGCAAAATTCAAAGCTGAGAGACTTCTGTCCAATTTTACTATGAATGTAAAGGGAAATATTTTCATAGTTGCTGTAAAATTTACTTAACTTTCACCTCTTCAGCACACTGGAAATATCACAGAGCCACTAACTGCCCCCAGAGCGCTGGGGCAGCCAAGGTTCAGACTGAAGTAGGCTCTCTGGATTTCATTGCTGCAGAATAAAATTTATTATTGGAGAGAATATCAGCTTTATAAATCCCACTGGGCACTCACAGCCTACTGCTGTCCACGGACTCAAATCTGCTTTGGATGGTGACGGCAAAAATATCTGTACATCAGGTGAGGGCATTTCTGCCAAAATGATGCCTTTGGCAACTTGTTCTTTCACTGCATCCCCTGCTGACTGCCAGCTGACCTCTGTGGGGCAAGCAAGACTCAAAGTGACCCTCTCAAAGTGAGAGACATCTGCAGCCAGAGAACACTGGAATGTAACAGAGTGCCAGAGAGGTGCCACAAGGGATGATTAACAAACCCTGCAGGAGGACAGGCCAGGCCAGGCATGGCTGCAAGAAGCTTGTTTGTCTTGGCTGTGCCACCCACAGCAACCTTGTTCTTTTTGTCATCTTCTGAACCCAAACTCAGCCAAAGGGCACCAGGCTATGAAGGTGCAGTCAGAGGAGGTGCTGCAGAAGTCGATCTTGGGTAGTGGGAGACTTTTCTTCCTGCAGCTGCAGTGGCAGCTGAACTGCCCCAGAGGCCAATGCCAGGAGATCAACACCTCCAGAGCTGGCAGGAGCGCTCACAGGCCCGGAGGTACCACATTCTGCAAGGAGGATTCCTCTCCTCTTTGAAGGAGCAGTCCCTAGGGAGCAGTGAAATGCTGGAGGAGCAGAGGTGCAGAGGTGGTGGCAGCAGGCAGGGACAGCTGAGTGATGGCAGCAGGGTGAGACAAACTGCCCTTCCTCATTTCCACCCCGGGGAGGTTTCAGTGAACATGCTGAAACCCTGCAGCACTTTGCTAGACCAAATCACCAGGAAAATCGATGTCCTTTTATTTCTCTGTGAACTTTGACAAAGGAAGAAAAGGAATTATTTTGTCTTCTCCCTCAAAAAATAGCAACCTTCTTTCATGCTATCTATCTAAAAGCTACATTTGTACTACACAGTTTGAGCCTCATACAAAGTTGCAATTATCTTGCCATCTGCATTCTCTTTTTATCCAAATTAGTATGTTATATTGCTTATAAATATGTATTTATGGCTACGAGGCAGGTATGCCCCACTGTGGGCACATGTCACTGTTTAATCCAAATACATGGTTTATTGTTTTGCAGGCAGTATTTTTAGCTTGGAGGCAGGTAGACCTGCAGAGCAAATAATACCAAAGAATACAGCCATTACAGAAGTGCTTCTGTGCTTTTAAATTATAGCACTCTTATTCCAGAACTGAACATAGTGAGACGAGTACATTGGCAAAATAATTATTTATCACCCTTAAAAGCTTCCTTTAAAATTTTTATCATTCAAATACTGGCTGGGGAGAATGCAAAGGACAGAGAAACATATTTTAGGCACTCGCTGGTCTAGCTTTTATTCTGATAAGAACTTACTAAACACCAGTAAAGGGAATAGCAGTTATCAGCCCTAATTCACAACTGTGAATTTTTCAGGCCAAACAGATGCCCCTGCAGAATCCCAGCCAAGTGTTAGTGACACTAACTAGAGCCCCAGCCCTCCTTCCACTGGAGTCACCAGTTATTTTGCATGGCTTCAAATGAGGGCAGGTTTGCTCCAACAACCTGAGCAAGGGTGCTCTCAGAGAGACACTCCCTGCCACACTGAGTAGGACAGGGACTCTAACATCACCCAAAAAAGGAAAATAACAAAAAGACACAGTCCTTTGCCTCTTTTTTCTTTGATGTATTGGGTTTTTCTTTTAAACTCTTTTTTTTAGCTGATTAAAAATAACCAGAAGCAGATCTTCAGCAATAAACCAGCTACATACACTAAGAGATCTCTTTATAAAGACACTTGAAAATCTCCTCAAAATCTGTTCAGAGAATTTTGCCATCCCTTATACCTGTGCAACAGCAGAGCTTGGAGCTCTCCCAGGTAGAAAGTTTGGTGCCCACATTTAATTCTGTGTTCCCAGATCCAGCAACAGGAGAGTCTGAAAGAGAGCTTAAGGGAGGTCAAGTGCTCTTTACTGAAGCAAAGTCAAAGTTCTCAGGCAAATCCATATTCTTGTCTTTAAAAAGTGTTCAGTGTAAGAAAAATAAAGCCCAGGTGTAAACATTTGCAAACTGAGTTTATTTTTCTTTCCTATCTATGCACTTGGAACGAACACTGAAAGGGCAAACCCATCCTAATCCTATCATGGCAATGTTTTTCTCTGCTTCCTGAAACTGAGATTATCATCTCATCGGTTGTCAGACAGCTCCTGAGAGAAGTAATTCACTGGATTTTCCTGTGTAATCACTGCACAGGATTTTATTTCTGTTGTTATCTGGATGGAAAATGCACACAGCTTCTTCTGTGTCTTGCCCCTTTCAAATTCCTTACAGACCTGGATGTGCCAGGCTTCAAAACACCCCAACTGCACTAAGCAAGCTAAATCTGGGCTAACTCTAAATTGCAAGCAACTTGCTTCTTAGCAGCTCATCTCAACACAGGCAGGAAAATTTCCAGTTTTAAATATCTATTCCAATTAAGGCAATGAAGACTGAAGTCCCCTAAACTGTTGCCACTACTTTCCAGGACATAAAATTAACGATTTCTACTGCTGTGTACAACTTTCAGTCAAAGTTGGTCTGATTTATAAGCAAGCAGATGGTTCACACGATAGTCCACAATAAATTACAACAGTTAGAAAGACAGCTACATTTTGAGAGTGACAGTGCAGCTGAGCTACAGATGGGTTTATAGATGACCCTTCCAATTTTTAATAATATTCATAATTTATCTGCAAGTAAAGAAATGTGAGAATTCCTAATGCAGCTCCTTGACTAAGTACAAATCACTTTTATTTACACAGGCAATACTTCATGGTCCAGCTATCTTCTTAATTAAAGGCAGCAAGATGCTCATGTTCCATGCAAGGAAAAAACACTGCTCAGTGTGCAATATGTTCAGCTGGGAGTTCAGGATGCTCTGAACACTCTGGGAAAAGGGATCCCATCCACCTCCTTTCTTTAAAAGAAGGCTAGAAGGGTGCAAACACTGCTACCACCCACTCATTAACTTCCAGATAAACTTTAGGCTTGTAAAATGGCAATGTTCCATTTTTTTGCAAGCTCTGATGTTTGAAAACAGGTTCCTAATCCATACTACAAATCCAGTACTATGAGCCACAACTAGGATTGAAAACAGCAGGAACAGAGATCCTCTTCTCTGTATAAAACCAGAAAGATTTTGAGGGGTCACTCTTGAGTGAGGGGAAAAGAAAGCAAATCTTGGGGATGTCAGATGCAGAAAGAAACTGGCTGGCAGCAGGTTTCAGGTCAGTTCATGTCAGTGAATTCTCTGCCTGGGGCCAAACCACATCCATCCAACCCTTCTGCTAAAATCTGGAGTTTCAGCTGGAACAAGAAGCACATCTCAGTGCAGCTCCTCTGTCTGTTAAGGTGATGAAGAGAGCAGAACCCAGCAGGGCTCTTTAAGGCACAAACTACAGAAGCTCAGAGGTGCCCACCCAGCAGTCTCTAGGGATGACATTGGAGGGCTTTTCCTCCTCTCTAACCCTTGATCTTCCCTTCCAGCCAAATCAATTTGAAAAAAATCCACTTTTAAGTGGAAATCCAAAACTATCATTAAAACAGAAGGCAAGCTCCTAGGAAAGCAAGTCTGGGTGTAATTTTGATTACCAACTTCCTGGGATTCAAGAGATGCAGCAGAGAACAAGAGGCACCAGTGACAAATTCAGGCTTTCAAGAATAATCACAATTCCCATTTTGGAGGTGTTTTGGCAGGGGTTTCCCAGCTCTGTGTGCAGCTCTGCAGCACATGGGGGAGCAGCACCACAGAGACATGCTAGTGGTAAGACCCAGGGCACAGAGCTCATGGAACTGCAGCCACTTAAAGGAAAAGTGATTTTTCCCTGTTCTTTCCACGCAGCAGCAATGCTCCTTAACCCACTACATAGAACAATACTGAAATTAAATTTGTTGAGCTTATAAAAAAAAAAAAATTCTTCTATAAATAACCAGCATCTAAAAGTCTTTGGAGTTTATATGAAACCATTATTTATTACTGTACACAACTCTTAGGTTGTTTAATTAAGCATATGAAAAATTGTATATGTCAGATTATTTCTGGGATGCTCTTTACTATGTTATTTGTCATATTTGTTTCTGTTACTCTTCACATATTTAAAGCTGCATTATGCACTTCTGAAAACCCAGGGAAGTTCATTCTAGAATTAGTATGGATGTTCATCTGTTACTGAGCTCTGAGTTTGGCACTTCATTTTAACAATATTCATCAGGTTCAGGAACTGCTACCACGCTTCCCTCCAAGACAACACTGGATCACACTACTGTTCTTTAAAAAGACTGAGTGTTGATTATTTAACAATATTTTCGAATATTCTGCAACTATAAACCTTTGATTGACTGCAATCCTTTCATTTGCTTTCAAGAGGCCAAATTCACACACAGCACAGGAAAGCAGAAGTTGTCTGAATGCACTAAGATCTCTGCTGTTACCCCCAGCCCAAAAACAATTCCAGGTTTACCACAAGCAACCTAAAAGCCAGCACAGGCTATTCCAGTTTATTCCAAAAGCCAGAGGAACAATGTGCATGGTTTGTGTAACTATGTGGTTAACACAGTTTCCAGGACTCATCTACTGAGGGCAGCAGGGATGCTCCAGCTCCCCAGACTGCAGATCAGAGCTTCTGGCTGGCAGCTACACCCTCCTCCAGCTAACAGCAAAAATAATCCTGGATGGGGGATAAAGCAAGGAAGGAACATACACAGGCCTTACCTTACACTTCTTGTTCCTTGCACTCAGTAATCTGTCAATGGTGTGTGGAAATTGCTTCCACAGCCCCAGGAAAGGGACACCTTTGCACCCCCTGACGTATTAAAATGTAGATCAATATGATAATATGAAAACAGTAAACTCCCCACGAGCAAGAAGTACTTCTCACTTCTCTTAGCAATCAAATATTATTTCCATCAATGTAACTAGAGAAAAAGAAATGTAGGTAATGATTTGTCAGCCTATTTATCAAACCAACTGCTGCACCTGGTTCCCACATATTTTATATTAAAAGGTGAATGACATATAAGGTTTTACAGGTTCTGTTTTAATTCAGGGCTGAAAGCATTTACAGATATGAAGGTTTTCTTATTAAGCTTTCTTCCTGAATGATTATGCTTGTTCAAATGAATTCCTAGCCATCTTACGGAGGTTACAACCTTCAATAATTAAATGGGGTATGGTATTGGCTGTTTTGTTCATTATGCTCCAAGTTCCAATTTCTACAAGAGCACTGAAATGCTAAGATAAAAGGATGTTAAGTTTATTTAATTAGCTATCTGCCATTGTTATCAAAAGGGAAGGTTGGTATCTGACTCAAATTAACACTTTAGATCAGGAAACAAGGCAGATGATATCTTCTGACACAGATCCTGGAAACTCTGTAATTGTTTCAGTTATTTTAAAGCTGCTCAGGACATACAGGATTGCATTAGAAAGACCAAAAGTCACCAACAGCCAACAAAGTGCTGCTATGCAAATGTTATTTCAATCACACTTGGGTTCTTTCTCATTTCCAGTAGTTAACATTCTTGCCACTTTTGTCAAGCAGTCACTCTTAGCAGCATTGAATTTTAACTACACATATTTTTAAACCAACATGAAATAGCACTGAGGACATAATATGGGTTCATTGTGCTAATGAACAACAGATCAGGCCCTTGTGCCAAGGCACAACCTCTCTGCTGTCCAGATAAGCTGTAACTGGTTAAAAGTGAGCTGGATTTCAGAGCTGCCAGCCATCCCTCTGCCTCAGAAAGAACAGCTCCTCCAGTTGAGGGCTGTCTAGGATTTACCTCAAAGGAAAGCAAAGACAGTGTGAAACTTCAGAGGTCCTGAAGAGTTTTAACTGTGGCTTACACAAACCAGAGCCATGGTATCAACTTTGGAACTGCCCAGAGGATGCAGTGTCTGGATGAAGCCCTCAAAGCACCACTCCCCAAACTGCATCTTTATAGAGAGGCCAATGGCCAAGGCAATTTATCCAGTAGCCATGTCACCCTGCCAATTCATGGCTTCTTTCTGTAAGGGCTACAGACACAAAATTATTCCTTTCCCAAAAACTTACTGGTCTTGATCGGATTTCTTTGGCGTAGAGAGGTTTCAAGAATTCTGAATCTCCTTCAAGCTTCAGACCCTTTTCTGTGATCCTCAGGTTCCCCATTCCATCCTGAAAGACAGGTAAAAAGAAACAACCCTATTAGTTACAATTACTAAATTCACCAGGCTGCCAATAGCTGATTTTTCCCATTGAAGATAACATGTATAGCACTGGGAGGCACTAGAGAATGCAATTACTTGTGTTATCCTTGTAGCTCAGTTTCTGTGGAAAAAAAAATCTATTCAGAACTATCTGCAATGCCCCCCAGTAAACCATTTACACAGATGAAAGATGTTCCTTTAAGCTAAGTCATTCTCTACTCAGAGAGGCAGTGATGCTCTGTGTTAACAGGAAACTATTCACTGTAATATTCACTGCCTGCCTTTATAATATAATAATATACATGCTCATTCATAGCAAATCCCTGTAAAGAATGTGTGATTAATATCTGTACAGATACACTCACACAGAGGAGAACTGTACCAAAACATATTTAACCTTGGACACATGTAAGTTCTAACTTTTATTAAGATGAGGGATTTAGCTTCACTTAGGCTATAATTGCTTAGAAAGGGTGTGTAAGAAACAATGTGAGTAGGGAATTGCACAGGTACATCTCTAATCAAAACCACATCAAATGGAAGGTATTATTTCCAAGATTCAGGGTGATTGTCAAAGTTTGCAAGGTAAACTGTTTTGTTCTGAGAAAAAGATGGTTTGAAGAATACCTTTTAGCAAAAAACTGACTGAAATCACCAGGATTGGAGAGTAAAACTAGCACCTCCATGTCTAACTCACAGCTGTTTTGGGGATTTTATAGGAAAGGGAAATGCACTTGGGTAGAAGGCATAAGAACATCAAGAACAGACCAGGAAAATCCAGGAAAACCATGTGTATTTGGATATACATCTAGCATGCTTTCCAATCCAGACACAAAAATGAAACCCCACCTGTCTACTTCCTCTTCCTCCTACTGCGAGAGCACCTCCAGCCCCAGATGAGGAATCAGTGTCTCTCCAAGAGAGCGGAGATCTAACCCAGACAGATTTCCATGAACTGCTGCCAAAGGCCTGAATGTGGAGGATGAAAATCAGAGACATCGCGCGGCTCAGCGGCAGCACTGGTCACCTGCCAGAGGTTCTCCCTTTCCAAGAAATGCCATGCCCAGGTAGTTCCCTGCCAAGTTAAGATGTTCTTGCCAGATCCTGGTGTCTCATGAACAAAGGTGATGCTGGTTGATAAAGTGACCGCTGTCATCTCATTTTGAACTCAAGGCTGTGAGCAAATTTGAGAGACGGATACTGGAAATGCTACTGAGATGGGTCATAAAATGCAACTCCCCGTATTTGTTTGCCCTAGGTGTAAAACATTGGCCTATGAATGCTGGGTTGGTGGTGGCACAGAAGGGGTTCATTTATCTCAAGCAGAAGTATGGAGAAAAATGAGTGAAATATGATTATTCACCAAAAACCCCGATTAAATTTTGATAGCAGTGTGCTTTGCGATTTGAGCGAGCAGGAATTATTACAGCTATCTACAGACCCTCACACGCTTTGGGCTGCTAAAAAATCTCTACAGATTTTTTTCCCCCCAAAATAGATTATCTCAGTAAGGTTACAAGCCCTGAGGGCTTTCACACAGCAGTGTCTTCTCTGGTTTTAATAAGAAAGTTGCAGGTCTGGCAAGCTGCTCTGTGCCCCAGCCAGCTGCAAGAAGGACCAGCTCCATGGACATGCACTGCTGACCCCTCCAGAGCTGGCTCCTCAGCTGAAGTGGGGCAATCCTTTTCCAGAACATGGACCTAGGGATAAAAAGACACTTTTCAAGCCACCACTGAAGCTGTGGCAAGCCAGCAATTTTTATGACTCACAACCCTGTTCTGTTGTAATGACACAGATCCAGAATCCCACTCTGCTCTTCTCTTGTTTGTTTTTCTTCCTCTTCTTCACCCTCTGTCGCCCAAGTGTGGTCCAAAGGATTTTTACATATAAAAAACATACATAAGGGGAGTTTAGCTGACAGCCAGCAGGTCCTACACACCCCAAAATAGGTATCAGGCCTATGGGACAATGTACTACAACCAAAACATCAAGGACATATTTGATTAATCAAAGTTGGTGAATCCTCTTACAAACCCACTAGACTGGAGAGAAAGAGGCATTTCCCCATGTTTTTTTCTCAATCTTTGATCCTTCTCACCCTCTCCCTCCTCCTGCATCTGCCAGCAGCAATAAAAGCTGTGCCCACCACAAATCCTCTCTTGACTTCCAGGTGTTTGGGAATGGATCAGTGCTTAGCACTGACTTACCACAATTTACTCCCCACTGCTCATGTTTCTCATGGTTAAAGCTGACAGTTTCTTGTGGTGACAGTCTGCCTCGGCAGGTGAAAAAACAAGCAAAGGTTGCACCCTGAATTTAACAAATATCTTGGCCTGTTATCATACAATCACAATAAAATTATATTCCTCTCTTATTTCCCATTAGGAAAAAAATAAAGAAGCTCACAGGATTATATAGAGGTCCCAAAATACAGATACATTAGAGAGGAATCATTGCTGGAAAGACTACTTCACATGTTGTTTTGGATAAAGTATCTTCATCCTCCCTAAATTATATGGTTTAATAACAAATAAATGTCATATTCTGCTACAGAGAATAGATATGGAAGTTCCTATGAAATTTCATGGACTGTGACCTATAAAATGTAGCAGAAAACTGCCTAGAGTGACAAAGACCAAGATGTTTTATTAAACATTGTGTCTGTGACTGGTATATATCCTTATCTGCCACTCTTCTGCTTGTGAATAAGGAGAAGTATTGATTATTTCATACTCTGCCATATGAAAATCATTGTTTCTCTCCTTTTTACTAATAGACTCCTCAGCAGAGTGAATGACTTTATAGTGCAGGCACAAGCCTGGTTTGTGGGAGCTCCCAGGAGGCAAGCTCCAAACAGGAGGCAGAGTTCCTCCTTCACCACCTGCAGTGAATTTTTCTGCTTTTTGGGAGGGCATGGCAAAAACTTTCACATCAATTACATCATTTATGCCCTCTCTCTTTTTATGCAGTGCCTTGTACTGGACAGGCATAAAAATTTATGTGTTATTGCTGACTGCTCTGGGTTGAAAGGGGATAGCAATCCTGAATAACATAAATGTCATTTTGGTGATGCTGAATGAGAAAGGAATTTTGAATTTTAGTAGCTTGAGAAGCACCTCATTTTTACAGCTAATTATGAATGATGGTCTTACTGTTAGGGGAAGAGCTCAGCATTGATGGTGTCTGATCACCAAAGCTCCTCTCTGCCTTTTCGTTGGCAATGTGACCACACAAGTGGCTAAAGCCCAGCCTGTGTTTATTTTACTTTTTAACAATTTGGGTTACTTTAATTTTACTTTTTTTTTTTTTTTTTTTTTTTTTTTTTTTTTTTTTTTTTTGTCTGGAGGTGTGTNTTTTTTTTAGTTGCAAGGCTGGTAGCAGGAAGATCCAGCTAACAGAATATGAAAAACCCAGCCACCCTAAGCAGAGACATGTAACTGCTGTGATAAAGGCTTAAAACTGAGAGTAGGTTTAGATAAGATACTAGGAATAAATTCTTCCCTGAGGGAGTGCTGAGGCCCTGGCACAGGGTGCCCAGAGCAGCTGTGGCTGCCCCTGGATCCCTGGAAGTGTCCAAGGCCAGGCTGCATAGGGCTTGGAGCCACCTGGGACAGTGGAAGGTGTCCTTGCCCATGGAAGACGGGACGGAACTGGATGCTCTTTGAGGTCCCTCCCAACCCAAACTTTTCTATAATTCTACAATAAATACCTGGGATTGGTTCTGGCTGCACTGATCTGGATTGATTCCACACAGGGGCAGGGGAAAGTTTCAGAGCTGTCTCATTCATGGGCAGCTTTATGAGACCAGGCTGGGCTCACACTGCAGCTTAACCTACTCAAGAACCAAGGTGACAGTGACACACATTCACTGTGTCCCTTGGGCCAGGATCCTTTGTCCTTTAAAAACATGAAATGCAGCCTCAAACTCTTCTGTGCTTCCCTCTGTTCTCCTGGCATTGCTGAACAAATTTCCTGTTTATTGAGGTCTTTCTAAGGATTTTAAGGACACTGGTGACGGGTGACAGATTGCTCCAGCTCTGCTGGCCACCACCAGCTCCAGTGGTTGTTTCCCACTGGTTTTCCCTGCACCTCCATCCCTTTCCAGTTTTCAGGAGGCGAATGGTTGTCAAGGTTTGTCTCTGCACAGCAGGTAAGCATTTATTTTTTTGCTAGGAATAAACTGAAGTTATGTTCAGCAATGTCCTGTGGGAGAGAATTATCTTTGGAGACTGCTTGTGTCAGATGGCTGAAACACCTGATTATCGTTGCTTGTATTATTGATTGCTGTGCTCTGCATTGCTTCCAGATATGTGCAAGTTATTACACAGCTCAATACATCCAAAGTTAGGAAAAAACCCTCAGCAAAGGCAAGTGACCTCATTTTTTTTTCCCCTCCTGGGAAGATATCTGTGCTGTCCTTTTCTCTCTGACTTGATATTAAATGTTTCCAGATTTCAGGTACAGAACACATCATTGCCAGTTCCTCACAGCCTCAAACTTGTTCTAATTGCATCTGCCCTCCCTCCTTCTCCTCATTTTCTTCAGCTAATTCATCATCTTAATAAGGATCCCAGTATCCAGCTGTGGATCAGCAGCAATATTTTCCTAAGGAAGTCACCTACCAGTTGCACCAGTCCTATAAAGTTAAATCTGGTCCAGAGCAAGACAGGTAAGGAGATAATGTGTGAAAACTTCTTCCTCTGGCATGAGACCTTGCTTTGAGACCTCATGTACAGACTCAAGTTTGTGTGGACAGCAGAGAAAACCAAGGCAATGTAGCATTACACAGCATATATGATCATATGGATCTGCGTGCACAGATCCAGGATTATGCTGTGAATTGCACTGTGAGGTCTCATGTCCATGACTGCCATCGCCTCCCTCCCTCTTCCTCTGCTTCCTGACCTCAGATGTCCCTGTCTGATGCCTTACTGGTAGCATTTGCCTCTAAAGGTGATAGGCACAGGGCAGGAAAAACTCTGCTGAGACTTCAGGGGGTGAAGGAAGGTGACCCCAAGTGCCTTGGATCACTGTGGGACAGAATTTATCCTTCTCCAGGGAAGCAGTGAGACACTGGTGAAGCACAGCTAAAATCCTGCAGCTATGCAGTGCACTAAAACAACATTACAGATGTAGCAAGAGCAGCAATCAGCTAACTCACTGCTCCCTGCAGAAGGCTCCATCCAGAATCTCCTGAAGCCTGTGAGGTGACAGCTCTAAATAATCTCTGGTGCTGCAGCCATCAGTCACAGGAGACACAGACTTGAATGAACACAGACCAGATGTGGGAGTCACCCACTGGAAAAACACCTCTGCAAGCTGATGTTCAAGTAGTGTGAGCTGTGCAGGCACGTTCAGCTCCTTCCATGGGTATGAAGTTATTTGTGACAGCTACAGGAAATCCAGATGGTTTTTGAGCTTGTGAAGGAATTTTGTGCAAGTGGAGGGAATTGCCTGCACACCATGATGGTGAATGTAAAACTCAGCCCAAACAAAGCCCTTGCAGAGCTCAGAGACCTTCCTTTCCAGTGGTAACTCCTGCTTTTGTGAGCTCCTCTGCATGATTGCAGAAACAGAGGCAGAAAATGAGAAGAGAGGATACAACAAGAAGAGCACAAGAACTGAGGGGACATCCCAGCCACAGCAATGAGATTTGATGCAGAACATCTTGGCTTCACTCCCATCAGGCTCACAGGATTAGGGAGGGCATTAGGGATGTTTTCCATGTGCACATCCCCACAGGACCCTTCTCTGTCTGTTCCTTCCACACTGTCCAGGTGCTCCCCAGAGCCAACACCATCCATGACAAAAGACATTCAAAGAGCCCCATGAAGCTCACGTGGAAGAGAAAATGAATAAATAAATTTGATAAATTTGCTTCAGTGGAAGTTAAGGAGAAAAGTCTTAATGAACAGGAAGAACAGGCTCAAATGTGGTTTTCCAATTACTGTTTCAAATAAGTTACAACCAACCAAAGGAACTAAATCTCACCCCTTGAAACATTTCCAAACTAGTGTTGGAACAATTTCTAAACAAATCCTTCAGCCAGAGCTGAAGAAAGCTCAGCTCTGGATTTACTGCATAGTGCTGGAATTACTCTAGGCAGGAGGTATTTCTTTCCAAAGCAAAGTGAGTTTATTCAAAGTATGGTCAGGTGTGGTACCACAAAAGCAGGATTTAGATGAATTAAGCCACCCCTTCTGAGAGTACATTTTGCAGGGAAAAAGATTAGCAGACCTTCTGGGGAAATGATTATGAATCCCAGCATTGTTACTACAACTCAACCATCATATGCACAATTCCCCTCTAGGGTTATAATTTCCCTTTCCACTGGTACAGCAGGGAAAAGATGGAAACTTGGCTTTCACCCCTCCAACTCCTTGTTACAGAGCACTTTGGCACTGCAGCATTATAAAATGAGCCATGCTCTCTTGAGCACTTTTCTGCTTTTTTCTCCAACACAAACAGTAAGATTTCACATCTTACCATCAACATACATTCCAAATGTGTCCCTGGAATTCTCCATCATTCTTAGTCCAGCTCATTAGCATAATTATGCTAACTAAAAGGGAAAAGTCCCATCCTGCACAAACTTGTGCTCACTCAGAAGTGGGAAAAAAGATTTTTATACTCGTAGGAACAAGAAGTCTTCTAATGCAGTGATTTAATAATAAAATCAGCACAGAAACCCACTGATGCAGAGGGTGCAGAAAGAGTTCTTATAAATTATGGCCCAATGCTCCTTAACTATGATAATCTGTCAATCACCAAATGAAGAACAGAACACTTCTTTTTTCAGACTATAAAGATCTTGGACACAAAGTCCTCTGTGGCATTGCTGCTCCAAGTTACACCAAGGCTGATTGGACTAATCATCTTTATAGTGCTGGAAGAAGTTTCCAGAGAGAACAAGGATTTTTTTCTTTTTTTTTTTCTCCTTTATCTTAGTGGATCCCTTTTGTGTTCTGTCCTTACACTCTGAAGTAAGATTTTTCTGACGAATACAGCATTTAGCAGTTGCCCCTACCAGCAATGAAGCTGCAGATTGAGGTCTGACTGTGAGGAGGAAAGCAGCAGCTCTCCTGTGGTGTGTCTGAAGGTGAGCTCTCAGAAATGGGGCCAATTATTGGGTCATTTTTGTCTGATGTGAACATGCCAAAACAACCCAGGGGCATTAATCAGAGCATAACACCAGGTCTGGGCAAAGAAACGAGGCCCATGCAAACATGCTGTGGTTTCAGTCCCATCCAAAACTCACATCACCACCCAAGAGAGCTCAAAGCACAGGTGAGGAGACCCAGCAGGGCTGTAACCACTCTCCCAAGTCCCATCCCAGAGCACAAGTGATGATCCCATCCCAGCAGATGGATTTACAGGCTGTGGGGACACTGACTGGAGCTGCACTGACCTCCCCAACCCCACCCCTGTGTGAGAAACTCCCTGCCATGGCAGCCCCAGCCTCCAAAGGGGGTAATCATGATGTGAATGTGTATTTTCAGTTGCTTCTTTTACTCCACTATTACCTCCTCTATTTCCAGAAGTCAGGAGAAAGCAGGATGGGCAGAGAGGATTATTTTCAATGCACCTTAATTAATCATTTCTGAGCCCCCAGTCAGCCAGTATCAGGCATTTAACTGATGAGCCTGCACTGCAGATAATGACCCTGTGCTACCTGTGCAGTCAGGGGAGAGAAAATGGCAAAAGGGTCCATCTAGAACCCAAATCACTCCCTGGAAGTGCTTCTTACCCACTGCTGTGGGTGAAGTCACCCTCTAAGGTGACTTAGGAATCTTTTCTGGATGCAGATTTCTGCAATAAACCTGGAGCTCAGTGCAAAGTGCACTCAAAATGCAACAGGACTCAACAAGAAAACAAACAGGTTGCCAGTCAATAAACAGATAACATGAAATAAAGTATATTTTAAAAATGTGATTCCAGCTATATCCACATAGAGTGACTCCAGGGATTATCTTAATGATTTTTTTTTTAATCAAGTCTCATACTTTCAATAAGAGATAGGAGATAGAACACATTCAATTTATTTACACAGGTAGGTAAAAGAGATTTCCTTTAAAATCAAATCCTCTTTTTTAAGAGGAATCCATACTCCCATGGTTAAGAAACTGCCCTCATGGCCAAAGAACCACCAATGAATTTTTATAGCTGTTATTTGTCACAAAATATATACTATTTTGCTTTTTCACTATCAGAATATACAGAAAAATAATTTAAACTGTCTTCCAGACTTATCTACAGTGTGTCTATGACATTTTTTTTTAGCAAGAGAGGCTCTGGGGATGGCAAAGAAATGAGAGATATGAAAGTGCTGCTCCCAGAGAGGCTGAAAGAAGGATATTGCTTCCATTGCATTTTGAACAATTGCCAGTAGATTATTATTCATAGAGGAAAATATATGAGTATGTTTAGGGCCTCTCACCACCACGAACGGTGGGCAAAGAATGAGATCTGATCTGTGGAGTGCACACATTGATTTCAAATTGCTCCATCAATGTACACCCACCTGCTACCTGGCCCTGGAGCAGCAGGAGGAAATCACTGATGAAATGAAAATGGTTTGGGTTGGAAGGGATCCTAAAGATCATCTCATTTCACCCCCCCTAGACCACGTTCCCCTCAAAGGGGAAACTGAGGCACGAAGTCAGGTATCCACCAACAGTCACATGAGAAAACTGCCAAGGGAAACACAGCCATGGTTTGTCTCTCACACCCTGTTGTGTGACAGTGCTGCAGCACAGAAACTATAAATATCCTGCTCATGAGAAACAACAGGTCAATTTTAGCGACTTTCAAATGCCAGTAACTCAGACTCCAGCTCCTCTCTCCTCTCCCTGCAGTTTGCATCTCTCGGCCTCCTTGCCAGAAGGTGCATTATGCTTAATGCCCCTTGTCCTCTTCACAGCTTTCTAATGCACATGCAGAAGTGTTTACTAGACCAAAATCAATAATGATTAAACAGCAAGGGAACTAGGAACTTGCTGGCCATCAACCCAAATCCAGGAGCCTCCTGCAAGACAGCACTTCCTGATGCAATACCCAAAATTATCATCATGGTAGATTACACATTTGCAAAGTAACAGTGAGATAATTTTCCCACTGTTTACTTTCTGAGGAAAATAAAGGCAATAAAGGTTTGGGTTTTTTTTAATCCAGAACTCACGCGTGGGATGCTTTTAATTTCAAATTATTTATTGAGTGGGTGCTTACTGAATCATAGGGGACTTTTACCAGATGCCAAGAGATTCTCTTGGAATTCAGGAGTGCAATATTATGTGTGTGGAAGTCAGGTGGTTACCTGAAATAGCCAAAAATCACATGCAAAAATATACAGCTGGCATCAGCAAGTGACAACAGAGCAAGAGACAGCATCTTTTTAAAATACTTTTTTTAACCAGAGGGTCTTAAAGCCACAGGGAAGTGATTGCTCTTACTGTGCTTTGGCCTTTAGAGAGCATAGCTCTGTGTGCCCCTTCATTGCAGAAATATGTCTTCTTTGGGGATATTAGCATTTCCTCCTTATTCTGCTCCTTTTTGAAACATGACACCAGCAGAAACAAATGCAGTGACTCACAACCTGCATAATTATTAATTTACCCACTGCGTGCAACCTCAGCTTTAAAAATCTCTTCCAGAAGCACCAAGATTATTTAAATCACAAAATCTTTTGAAATAAATATTAAGTGTCAGATCTGGATTTCCTTTATCACAAGAAGCCTTTGAGCATTCCTGCAGCCCAAATGCTGCTCCTGGGCACAGTCTAGCAGCAACACCCTCATGAGTCAGAAGTGATGCTCCCTCCCCTCCAGCCTGGCAGAATGAGCAAGGGTGAGCAGAGCACGTGATGCCAGCAATTTCAACACGTTGTATTCTCCAGTGGGTGTCTGCAAGCTTTGACAGAAGCTCCTGGTTATGCTCCCTGGGACCTCTGCAAAGAAAATAAACAAACCAGCACAGGAGGAGGATGCAGACCTTGCATCCCAGTCCCACAGGGCAGCCCCAGTGCTTGGCGTGCTTGCAGGCAGGGAGATGGGAGACAGCATCAGGCTAAGTTAAAAAATGTTAAATTAACATTAAAATAATGGACTTGGTGAAATGTTTTTGGTCAGCCAGTGCTGCTGGCTGGGAGGTCACTGCCATGCTCCTCCACACAGCTCTGCAGGCAGAGTGGGGCTGGCTCACAGGCAGCAAATGGCAACTCAGCTCTTCATCCCAGTCCCAGTCATGGCTCTGAGGGTAACCTAGACTTTTCTTACATCTTTTTGGCTGTTTTGGCAGCCTGTGCTTGTTACTGCCTGAATAAGATATTTCTTCCCAAAAAAAAGGACCTCTGGGGAATAAGGACACATTCATCAACAACCGCTGCGCTTGGTGAGGGACCAAAACTGCTGGAGGAGGAACTTTATCCATTAAAAAAAACAAAAAGCACAGAAGCTAACACTTGTATTTCCCTTTGGCTGTCCTTTGGTGAGCACCCAGACCTTGCCTTCAGTCTGCCTGAAGCCAGGAGATTTCAGTCCCTCTCTGCACATCTGCAGCTCTGCCCAGGACACAGCTGTGACAGCGGGGCTGGAGCTCTGCACCTCGGTCCCCTCCTCCCCTTTTCATCCCCCTAAATCCTGAACAACATTTTTCTCTCTTGTTTTGGCTTCCCTTGCTGACCTAACTTGACAATGTTAGTGAATTTAATCTCAAAACACTCAGGGATAGAGGGCAAAAAATATTTTTCCCACGCTGCCAATAAAGAATGGAGTTTCCAGGAGCTTAAATGGCTCAATGGGACATTTTGGTGACCAGAGGAAATTTAGAACCCTATGATAAATTTGGGATATTAATGTAAGAATAAAGCTGAACTGCTGGAAGCAATATCTTATTGACAAAAGTGCTAGAAAGCTGCAAAGGTAATAAACAAGGAATTGAGATGGATTACTGGGGATATGCTTTTGAATGTATTACTCAATGCCAGCTGTCAGATACCTTGTGAAGTCCTTACAGGCTTGGGTGAAATATTGCACCTATAAATATCTTTCCTGAATGGGACTATTAATTAGAGTAACTGTGCTAAATGTGGTCAGTGACTTGTTATCAAGACAGAAGTACTAGTGCAAATGTTAATTATTCTAATTGCCTCTTTCCAGTCTGTCTTTGTTAACACTGTTAAAAATGTACAGTTCATAGCTATGGCTATGGCTACATATCACTGCTCTTTTCTCACTCAAGATTTATTAAAAAATATCTGATTTTTTCTATTTAGTTATTGGTGGGGTCTTAAAGACATAAGCAATCTAGGCAACCAGTGCAATACACTGCATATCTCTAGGAAATCCTCAAAAAATATCCAAAATGGGGAATAAATATCTAACATGGGTAATGGGACCAGCACACCAGAATGCACTCCTATGGGATGCTTTCTGCTTTATCAAACAATTTCTAAATTATGAAATGATTGACAGGAATTTCTTACTTTAATTAGTGTTCTAAGTTGCTGTAGGCTGTAGGAGACATTCCTGAGAAAACCATGTTTATTCATGTAATGCTTAGAGATTATGTCATAATGTTTATTCCCAACATTTGTTAACCAAATGCAAGCAGCAAATGCTGTGGGTCAAAATGTCTTGGTTAGAATTCCTAGGATTTTTTAAAAATGAAAGACATTGCTTAAATACAGGGTATTTCTATCCAATGAAAAGCTTATTTAGTATTTCCTCATGGTCAACAGCATCCTTTTCAAAATAAAATATAAAAAAAAAAAAAAAAAAAGAAAAAACCCCCACTGTTCTTATAAAGTGGCAGTGGAAGCCTTTGCAACTTGAAAGACTTTTTTTAAGAATAAGCTTGAAAAGACCTGTTTTGGAGCTGAAAATTCTCTGTATATAACTTAAAGATGGTTTGAGCTATTTTGGGCAGAATTTTAATTTTTGTGTAATGATGAAAGAACCAAAAGAGTATCTCAAAAGGCAGACTCTACCGAAGGAAAACAAACATGAAAACACTAATTATATAGACACAGGGAGTATGTCTACTACTCAAAAAAATAAACAGAAAGAAAATTGGGATTCAGCTGCAACTCATTAACAACCTGTACTTTCAAAGCTTATTGATGTGTCTAGAGCAAATATTTCATAGAAATATTGAAATTTACAGTGAGGCTATGCAAAGCCAAAAATATAATCTGTGACTCAAACCCTCCCTCATTCAGCATTTCTCTGATCTCAATATTTTTTTGTCTCAGCTTGTTCAACTCTTCCATATCCACTATGAAATTCTGCAGTGAATTTGTTAAAGTCCTGCTAAATTACTTTAAAGGTTTTTTTTTTTTTGCTTTCATCCTCCTCTATCACAACCATGAGGAAAGAAAATCTTATGTAATTTAAGATAATAATAGCTTCACTTGTTAAATATCAGACTGAGTATTTCTGGAAAAGCGTTGGAAAGTAACATCAGTAAATAGAGAAAATAGCAGGGTATAGAATTCTTATTAGTAATTAATTTGTCTCTTTCAAGACAGCTCCCTGAATGATGTGCAGGTAGGTGAAATGAAACACATTAATTGTGTTAATTTATAGCAGGATTTAATTCAGAGCCTTTGCCTTTTCAATTTTTGAACAGCTTAAAGTCCCAAAGAGAACCCAAGGCCCCCTTAAACAAAACTTTGCCACCTCTGTACTACTTTGTTCACTGTGACATGAAAGAGGACACTGCTAAGAGATTTTTTTTTTTTCCCCACACCATAATTCATGGATCAAGAAGAACCAAGTCCAAACTTCTGGACTTTTGGATGGACCCTTCCAGCTGGAACTTGACAGGGGAGCTCTGCAGAGGTGTGGAATGGAGAGATGGCTCTCTCAGGGACCACAGGCACATTCTACCCGTGGCCACACAGGGCTCTCAGGCTCTCCAGGATGAATTTGGACACATCCCAGGGATTGGGAAGCTGGCACTGCATGCTGCAGCCCAGTGCTCTTCCCAATCCAATGGGACACACATGTGGCCCTGCCCAGTGCCCCCCAAACACCCCCAGGGTGCAGGAGCTGCTGGAGGCACCACAAACTCCATCAGTGCCACGCTTCACTGGTAAGTGACCTCGTGGATCCTCACATAAAACTGCGCTGCACAACACCAGAAATTTACCCACACGAATTCACCCTGTTTCATTTCCTGTAGGTCCCTTGTCATCCTTTCATTACCTGCTGGCCTTTTCCAGTGAAACCACATTTTACTTAAAAAGGGTTATGAAGAGCAAATGCAGCCATCACTGAAGAATCCAGCCCAGCCTGTGAGTGCACCGGACTTTTCAGAGGAATCTTGCAGCAGTTTGTCATTTACACTGAATGAACTGACCTCCTCTTTGCTACATCATCAAAAAGAATTTCTTTGCCTGCATAGTACCTGATTTTTAATGTATCTTTTTTCTGCTGGATCTTATGTTGGATTTCTAAAGAATTTCCTGTTTGTTGGAGTAAGGCAGTGATTCCTAAATCACTGAAAAATACAGTCTTGTTTACTTAACTTCTGGATAATGCAAACAACTTACATATACATTCACTTTTTAAATTTTCCTCTGGCTATTGAATTTGTACATTATTAGTGTCTTGTTAAGCTCTCTATAAATCTTTCAGAAAGAGTCACTTAAATCTGAGCTCTCCATGTTTTGGCTCCTAGCAGCATTTGGGACTGCATTCAAATATTTGTGTTCCTCAAGTTCCAAGAAAAATCTTATCTGTCCCTATAATCACCCAAGGAATTTTGCACAAAACAGCCTTTTATTTTCAGAACAAAGAGACAACATTTGGCAATCAGTTTCTCTTTCAACTGATAGATGCAGACCCTGGTTCAGTGGTTAGCTGCTGCCTGCATCCAAATCTGGAAGAAGCTGACGTGGAAAAGGGGAGTACAGGCATGGCAGTGCTGAAATGTCCTTTCTCCTCCCCATTGCATGAAATTTTGGTGAAAGCCAGTCTCCAGTTTAGTTCTGTTAGTTCTCTAATGCAACAAGAATTCCACCTCATAGCCTTCAAACTCCTGTTTATTGCCCACATTGTTTTAAAGACCCACAGTTAACAAATGCTGGTGTCACAGTTAATAGGGGCAATATCTTTAATTAGCGTAGCCATGAAACATCAACAGCTGTCCCTGCATCACCTACAAAATGTCTTTCACTTGGAATGGGAGAAGAAACCAATGTCTATTAATTCAAATTAATTAATGGCCTTATGTATCCTGGTGTGGACATTCAGTAGGTGCTTGTTCAGCAAAACAAACGGGTGTGTGTTTAACTGTGGTTCATTCTGGGCTGATCCATTAACTGTTGTGTGTCTTCCCAAGAATGCACGTTCATTAACTCTACTTAATTGCTATCCAATTACCTTGAGTTATAATATGTCCCTAAACACCAGTGCAGACAGGCCCCCTGGAGATTGCATGTACTTCAGCCATTAATTAAGCCATACTGTGTATTGTTGGTAACTGATTACATCTGGTTTTGAAATAATAACTTCACAGCTATGCTTAAACTGTTTCTTATTAGGGTTTTTTCAAATCTCCTATATGGGGTAATTGGAGTGGTAATATTTCTTCCTTGCAATAAAGCACACTTGGTTATTATTATTATTATTATTACTGCACTTGGCCAAAGATGTTCCCTGTCATAATTTTTTTTATACAACCCACTTACTGAGATGGAAAGAACAGCTTATATTTGACCTGATTATCTCAGGATGATACTCTCATGATGACAGACATTTTGTAAATTTTAGGGGGTTATTATTTCCTTTTCAAATGTTTTAAAGATTTTTTTCTACAGCCTTTTAGTAGAAATTTAAAACCAGTATCTTACCATTTCATGTTTTGGTATTTATAGCTTCTGCTAACTGAAAGGCAGCATTGCCAATGCCTTTCTTTTCACAAACTACAGCAATTCTGGTAAACAATAGACAAAGACCTTGGACAGTCATCACAGCAAGAAACGAAACCTTTTTAATAATAAAGCACAACAGTGAATGTGTAATATGCCGGCATCCCTCTCCAACACTGAAATGTATTTAAGAGAAATAAAGTAATCAATACCTTCTGAATGTTTGAAAAGAAGATAGAAGTTAAGGCCTTAGGGTGCAACTTCATAAAAAAAAAAAGCTAATGTAAATTTTTTAAAATTTTAACAGAAACTCCACATTAAAGGTAAGAAAAAATTATTAGTCAGAGCTAAGAGCGAAGACAAAGTTGTAGCAATAAATGTTTTTAACTGGTAAATTCAATTGGAAAATATTTCTACTCAGCATTTCTTCCTTAAGCTAATGGAGCCCTTCCTGGGCACCTGTATCAGATGAAAAATGAATAATTGAGAACTTTTAAAGTTGTTATATCCAATGAGCACCCTAAAGCTTCTGCTGTGAGCTGGGGATGGGAGGAGAGATCCCATCCCAGCAGCTCCTCATCCAACTCACCCCATGAAAAGCTCTCTGCTCGAGAGGAGAATTTTATTATACCATCAACAAAGCAAAGATATCATAAGCACCCTTCCCCTCCTAATATTCTTTAGTCCATGCTAAGAGAGAAGCTTTGCAGATTTTGAAACCTTGTTAAAGTTCTCAACTTCTAAACAATTGAACGTGGGTTTTGGGTATGTGTGTGTGTGCGTGTGGATGCCCATCCAACTGCTGCCAGAGCAGCTTGCAGCTCTCCCAGTTATGGTCCTTGTCAATCTGAGGAAAAATAATAAAATTATGGTTTTGGTGTCCCCTGTTAACTGTGAAATGGGCAAAGGTGGCACTACTGGCTCTGAACTCATCTCAGCAGACCAATGGTTCTCTAACGGGCAACAGGAACAGAAGAGACAGAAGAAAAGTAAGTGAAGGATAAACGAAGCATTAAAATAGGCAGGTTTTCTGGGAGTACATTTAAAACAAAACAAAACACATATAGAAGTAGCAGCAGATTTCTTTGTTTCTGAATCCCAGAACCATAAGATCACTTGCTCTGATAACAGCCATTGAACCATGGAAAAATGAACTACCTGAGTCCGCTCACCGGAGTGACAGAAATCAGAAGGAAAACACAGCTCTTCCCTCCCCTGGGCCACACTGCAGGGATGATGTGAAGAACTGGGGCAGGAGATGATCCTGGATGCTGCAGAATGGGCTCCAGCCCCTGCTACCCTGCCTCCCTTGCAGGGCACTGCTGCAGTGAGCAAACAGAGACATCTCACCGAGCTCCAGGGGCTGGAGAACTCCTGACACCGAGAGCTGGGATGAGCCCCAGTCATGAAGACCAAGTTTAATCCCTTCCATCCTCTACTTCCCAATGTCACTGATCTCAGGATTCCAACACACTTCCTTGCCCCTCTCCTCCTCGCTGGTGCAGTGATGAATTGTGGCACCTCCGTGGCAAGAGGAAGAGCCAAGCAGAGGAGTGTGTCCTGCAGCAGGGCTGTGCTGAGCTGCAGGACACGTGGCTGGCACTGCTAAAGCAGCCAAAAAGCAACAGCAGCTCACAGTGAATCTAACACAACGCTCCCATCACCACCAGTTCTTGCTAATCTCTAATATCAGAATAAAAGAGGAAAATTTCCAGCTGTACAAGGCAAATGAGCACCCTCTTTGCTCCATGAGAGCCCCTTGGGAAGCTGGTGCTAAGGGACACCTGCCTCCTGAAAATATTTCCAGCGTCTCTGATCCCTTAAAACACAGAGGTAACCCCAATTCCCCCTGCCAGAGCCCCAGAGCTGTCCTGTACATCCTCCCTCCTAATGCAGGAGACCTCCCAGTGCAGTTTCCCCAGGAACAAATTTCCATTCAGGTCCCCCCAGTGGGACAGGGGGAATTGTCCCAATGCCACAGACCCAGCTCCCACATGCAACGTGCATGGAAATGAACCTGCAAAGCATCAGGAGCTACAGCCAAATCTACAGATTTTTTCAGGTGCCTTTAGCTGAAACTCAAGCAATTAGTTAATATTCTCTTTCTCAAGATGATTCGTATGAATCTGAACAGAACCACATGCCATGATCGGTTCAAAGCTTCAATATATTTCACTGTATGAACCAAGAACACAGCTTGGATTCCTCCAGACATCTCTCCAGGACTGTGCTGCCCACATGTCCCAGTTACATGGGCTCTGTTAACACCTCACAGTACAGCTGCATCATTTATTCATAAACATTAAAAAAAAATAAATTGCATTTTCAAAGTCATGCATGCTGTTGATTCATTTATCCCAAATTAAAAGCTTCATCTTCATCTCTCGTTCTCAAATTTAACTTTCAGCATTTTAATTGTTTCTTCCTTCATTGTTAGATCAGTATCAATCATCATCTTCAATTACCAGAACTTGCACGTTCCTGAAAATTATGTTAAATTTAGATGCTAATGAAAACTGTTTATGCTGGTTAACCACAGAAATGAAACCTCTATTGCAATCCATAAAAACTGTTAGTTATAACAAGAAACCTTAATTTCTACCTCAATCTCCTTTCTACCATCTGCTCTCCTAGAAGACCAATTCCAGAAACCATGGACTAAACAAACAAACAAACAATCAAAAAGGTAATTGTTAACTTGTCTTCACAGCACAACAGACATTAAAAGAATTAAAACAGTCCCATTAACCATTAGACTGAAAATTATATTATAAAGCAAAGTAATCATGAATGCCAGCATGTTCTAATATTCCTCCTCTCCAGACATTTTCCCAACCAACCAACCAACCAACCACACATTCTATTTAGAAATAAATAATTGATCCATAACCCTCACTGAACACTTTCCATCCTCTTGGAAGGAATAAGATAAAAGACTTCCAGCCATTAAAAGAAATGTAACAGATACAACCTACCACAGCAATAGGTGATAATTATTCTTTCCTCTAAAGCACTACACAGTTAATTATATATAATTATTTAAGATATTTATGTTTCAGATAATATTTGTGCTGTCCAATTGCTCAGAACTGACTGTGGGAAACACTGAGACTGCTCCCACATCTGTTGTTCCCAGATGTTTTTCTCGTGGGTCACCATGTGTCGTTGTACAATTACAAACTCCATCATGTTCTGGGAAATGCTGCATCAATCAGCATCAACTTCCCTGGGTGGAGGCATGGACAGAGCTAAAGGCAGCCAGTTTTGGGATCAAGGACTGTATTTAAAATGCACCCAAATGGTCTCATTCTCCAACTATAAACTGTCATTTGCACTGCTTATCTAAATCCGAAATCTAAATAGAATGTGGGGTTGGAGAAGGTTAAAATTGTAACAAGCCTCTAATACAATGTTTTAATTATTTTCTGTGCTACCACAGCTGTGTGATCTTAGAGAATCATATTTCCTTTTTATTGGGTTTAGATGAGATACAACCTGATAAGGTAATTCACTGTATTCTACATCTTAACAGCTGAAAATCTGTATTTCTTGGGTTTTTTTTCCTAATGTGCCCTGAAAGGACACTCAGTGGATCTACAGTATGAACAAAATTGTTCAATTTCTGCCTTCCACATCGGTCAGGGCCCAAAGAAGACCAAGAAAAATGAGACAACCCCAGCCATGCTACATCACTGCTACACCAAATCCCATGAAGGAAGGTAATGAGCTCATTTGAGCAATAATGTGATAGTGTGGCTTGTGCCACCTGGAATGCAGAAGGAACATCTCATTCCCTCCCTCCTTTCCCTTTCTGAGTCCTGAACTCCCTGTTCCCCCACCAAAACATACAGGAATACAGGGAGATAGTTTTGATCCCTGGTGTAAATCCTCTGACACACAGAGACAAAACTATGGATTAGCATCTTTAAAAAAAAATTAACAAATATTGTACCTAAATACATCATTTTCTTTATAATCTGGACAATTTAGTCAGGAGCTACTGCCTACCTCTTGACTGAGCTAATTCTCCACTTCAGTTATCTTATGCACCTTCTTTAATGAATACACGTTCCTTTGATTAAATTAACATTTTTGTCTACCTAATTAGCCTGAAAAACCTGTGCTGAACCAATCTAAAAGTGACTTCATTACTGCTCATTGTGCATGTTTGCTACCCATCACTGTCACCTCAACAGGTGAAGGATTAGGAGAACATTAACTCTGGCTTATTTGGTTTTCCACAGCCAATCCAAGCCCTCAATCGACCCACTAGGACAGTGACAGATGTTTTAATTATGTGCCTTCATTCATTAATGCTCATTTGCCTGGCCAGCCAGGTTCGTGGTTCTGAGGGACAGTTGAAAATAATTAAAGTAACCAGCTTAATTACCTTCTAACATTTTATCCTTCGGCTCGTACTGCTCACGACTAATGACAAATTGAAAATATAAATAAAATCCAGTTTATCCAGGCCAGTGGGCTGGTAAGGACACTCACCAGAAGATGCATCACTGCTTGTCTGGGAACACAAGCACAAGTTGCTTAACAGGCACTTACTGTACATTGGTTAATGAAATCATACCAGAGCTAATGAATATATATAATTGGGTAGGCAGCTGCCACTAACAAAAGAAAAATGTTAGTGAAACCATCTTTCTAATTTGCTAATTCAGTTTGCAGAGACAATTAGAGAAGGTCCTTGAAGAATTCGATAGGCTCTGCTAATACTGTGACTATATTGATTATTTGCATGATGATATCATGTTGGTTTTTTCCTTACTGGTTTCTCATACAGACAACCCCCATCTGCCTCTAAAATGCACAATAAATAAATATATTTTTAAAAATTCAAGATAAATTAAATAAATTTTAAATACACTGTATTAAAGCCCATCTCTGACACAATTGTGACTGACACAATTCAATCTGCTGAGATTGCACTCATTAGTCATCAGTTCCAATTCTATCTAATGTAGAGGTAAAAATCTGTATAAAATATTTTTTTTTACTGAATAAATCAGATCTTTGGTGATAATTATTGCAATGTGCACTGCAAATCTGGTATAAGGCCTTGGAAAACCTGTGCCAGTGAATCCATTATAGAACAATATTTATCACAAATTCTCCAGCTGTTTTACCTTTTTGCTTTGCTCTTTCACTATCAGAACTTGCATCACTAAATGTCATGCTTCAATGAAAATATCTCTTCCTTCATCCTCTTCTAGAAACCCTTCAAAACACTAAAAAACTTCCATGTTGTTTTATGTGTGGCATTATATGAAATCCAACATCTGCATGGGGTGAGAAAGTGCCTCTGAGGATTTTTTTGAAAGACTCACGTGGTTTTCTCAGCATCACCTCAGACTATTTTTTTCCCCAGCTCCCAGCAGTGAATATATACGAAAAAAAAAAAACCCAGAGGCAGAAAGTTCAGAGCATCTTTTGTCAAGACCATCAGATATCACTCACCTGCAGCAGACAAGAACAACTCCCACCCAACTTACAAAAACTCTGGAGATGGAAAAGCATGATACCATGGTCTTTCCTCACATCATTTATCCTCCTGCCTACTAAAGAACCTAAACTAAAATTCAAGACTTCTGCAGTAAATTTTATCAGTCTACAACTTTTTTCTAGTAACGATTTTTTTAGAAAGCTCTGGATAAATAATAAATATTGATACATACATTTTATCCCAGTCATGGCTTTTTCTTATCTTTTCAAAGAGATTTTTTTTTCCACAAAATATCCTGTGGAGACCATTTGGAGTTTGTTTTCATTTTCAGGCTCTGCTGAGCTAAGCATTTGATTCAGAGAAAATAACAGGTTTGAAAGGAAGGCTTTGGGAAACTTAAAACATAACAGATGCTTATTTGCAGACATCTGATTTAAGTGAACTGAAAACCCCAGTCTAAATCCTGAAAACCATAAATGTCAGCCAGCTAGAACAGAATAATAACCACTTATTGATATGGATGCACCTAGCAGATAACAGAGTTCTGGGATCATAATATTCATATAACTGTGCTCAGTTTGCTGCTCCCGAGCTCTGGAATTACAATTGGCAATTCCAACCTTCATTTCTCAGTGCTGTGCAGATGGTTCATGGTGAAGGGACCTGTTCACTACCAGCTGGCAGATTTCATCCAGTATCAGGTGTGAACTGCTTAGACTGGGATTAATATCCAAGGAAGCTCATCAGGGGCATTCCCAGGCTGTATAAATGGCCTGCTGTAGGCAACTTGGGGATTTTCATAAAAACTTACTGAATGCAAGCTGACAACCCTAAATCTCTTAATCTTTGAAATCACAGAATCTGCGAGATCAAAATAAAGTAACCAACAAAACCACTGTGAAATAGCAAAGCAGCCTGGATTGGGGTTTGGCTTTTCTGTGGGTCTACAATGAGGTGAGACTAGACACTAAAATAGCACTGAAGTTGGCAAAAATCTCCAGAAAATCTGAAAAATTTAAGACCATTTGAAACAAAACCCTTGGCACCACAAACCAATCTAAACACACAGAGACAAAACTGGGACTTTAATGACAACTGTGAAATTTCAGCATCAGGTCAGGCTTTTTCATACTTTTCTCTTTACCTGGATAAGGAATAAGACACTCCCAGCCCAAATCACTTAGATGGCATTTTGCTCTTAACTTTGGGAGGAACATTTTGTTCCCTGTGCTCTTGTCCTTTCAAACTCACATTACACCTTCACAAAACATGAGTCACGAAAGCATGAGGTGCACCATTCCAGGGAGGTGCTCAGATTAACTCCAGAGCCAAGGAAAATAAAAGCAGCTACCAAAGAGCAATTCATCCTGCCCAAGTCAGATGCCTACTATGGGATGTGCTCACTGAACTCTATCTTTGGATACCTGAAACTTGGCAAAGGAAATTTCACATCAGATGTGTAATATTCTTGATTCCTTAAGCCAATGGCCTATCCCAGTGGTGGTAACGCCACTTCATTTTCTTTTTGTGCTTCTAATTACTTTTCATTATATCTTCCAACTTGTCTGAGACATATTTTGAGAAATGTTGGCAGTTTGATTCCCCTGTGATTTCTTAAAATCATGGCTAAAAGCCCAATGTGACATTAATATATTTTAATTAAATTCATTACTCCATTAATGCAAAGTGATCTGAGAGAGTCTAGAACATTTCTGCAGATCTCAGTGGAAATGTGGCTGAACATCTTTGAGATGTGTGAGCTGACAGACATGGAGAATTTGCCAGGTGAGGCTGACACACAGCTTTTGTTATGGGCTGCATTTTTTGGTGGCAATACCCCAGAACTCCTGTACAATGCACCACATATATTCTGCTGGCCAACAAAATGTTCTCCAAAGCCTGATGAAAGTACATGGCAGCCTCACTGAGATTTTATGCACATCTCTCAAGGAAATATGAATGCTTCATCTCTTAAAATAATCATTAAGTACAAACTTGGTTTGTTGAACACTCCCTGACCACTGAGGTGGCGTGGGCTGGGCAAGAACACCAGTGAGTGACCACTGCCCCAGAGGGGAGCCCCAGGGGGTTGAGCCCTCTGAGGAGCCTGAACCTTCACAAGGTCATGTAAATGTTAAACCTGGGAGAAGACTCTAGCATCAGTCACTAGAAAGAGAAAAATCAATTCTGTATAAAAAGTAGCTTATTCAAGTTAGTTGTGAAACAGAAGAATTTAATTACATTGCTACATATTAAGAAAGGGTTGTTCCATCCTCTTGATTTTGGCAAGTCAGATCACTAGGAGTTACTGAATGAGACAGCAGGGAAAAAAAGAAGGATAGAAACATGAAAAGAAAGAGAAAAGGAGACAAGGAGCTGATAATGACACATTCTGTGAGTGGTCAGGAAAAAAGCAAGAGAAGACAAATAACTCTATGGTCAGAGAAGTCAACAGAAGAGATTAATAATATATATACCATGGGGCATAAGTCAAGAAGAAAAGCAATTTATAATGAAGGGAAGCATCATTAAAAACTTGGGTTAGGACTTACTGGGTGCTGTAAACTCTTGGACCTGCTCTGGCACTCCAGCACACCCATTTCTGGTGCTGTCACCCCACCTAACACAAAACTTTATGCTTTAAGCTCAGAGCTGATAAGCAGCCACATTTAAAAGCAGCAGGGCACTGCCTCACCTGCATGGCTCAGGTGCTGGCTCCTTGTATCAAGGCATGCCATCAGCAATGTAGTGCTAAAAAAGCTCTTCAGGATCATTTTGGCTGTTCTGTGACATTGATATTCATTTTTTTTTGCCTTGCATTATAGCCTCACTTCTGAAGTTAGAGTAGTAAAAGTAATATCCCGTTGCCACAGGGCAAAAACTTTCATTCCACACTTATGTAGTGTATGTTTCCACAGCAAAGAAAGTTAGTGAAAAATGGGCTGGTTAAAGGGACTCCACTTAAAGTTAATGTTCCAAACTTTTTTTTAATATGATGTGTAAAACTGAAGTTTCACATCCAGAATTTATTAAGTAAGAGGAGTTGGGCCTCAAACGCTCTACCAAAACCCTGAGGACACTGCAGGAATATAAAAGTCGAGGCTTTTACATTACATACTAATTTTTTTTTTTTTCTTCTCATTCAGGGACTGCTTGAGGTAAATGGCTACATAGAAAGTAAAAAGGAGAGGCTGAAAGACATCACTGAAAAACACATCCAAATATTTCACTACCCATATTGACACAGGGAAGAGCTAAATCTCACATCATTTGGAGAGTCCATTTCATCTGCCAAAACGTCATTAGTAATTACTTTTATTATTACCCCTATCCCCAAAAGGCTATTATCTTTATTAAATAATTGATAGTTCTGCCTGTCCTTTTTCAAAGGTTTCAGTCTAAACTTTTTGAGAGAAAAATCAGACTGGAAGATTGAGTTTTGGGTGTTTGCAGCCAGAAAAACCCACACTTACGTCTGTGCAATAAAGACCTGGACACACAGGTAACTCCTCACAGCCAAATGCATTGGTGAGGGTCTACTGAGATATTTTATCCTGCCTGCTCATATTTTTAGTGTCTGGTAAGAACTGGGTAACTATAATGAGTATTCTGCTGTTAAACAGGGTTAACCTAACATGAATTCTCTTGTATTTGTGGTGGACAGGATCTACTCAGCTGCACAGAATGTTCCTTGGGCTTTGCTCACTCATGGAAATTCTTGAAGATATTACTGAGGGCTTTGTAGGCGAACATCCATACTGCCTCAGGTGTGCATTACCAGCAGTGGGGCACCCAAAGAAAGCCTCACCTTCACCAGCTCACCACAATTCCCTGAGGTTGGGAAGACTCATTCACCCACATCCTGCCTCTGATAAGAGGATTGTTATGTGCTCTTTGTAAATGCACACATTTCTCCTCCATTTTCACAACTAACCAAAACCATTCCCCTTTAGAAATCATGTGTTTTTATGCTGTTCAATACAGAAACATTCCCATATTTATATAGCTAATCTAGGTGAGCAACAGTAATAGACAAGTTTTCATGTTTTGCTTCAGTACTTGCACCTTCAGCAGCAGTGATAAAGCACGTGGCATCACAAAACCCACCAAAAAGACAGCAGCAGCAAAATTTTCAAGTTATTTAGACTGAGGAATTACTTTGGCTCCTGGTTGAAGTTTCAGAAGGAAGTATAATTTGTGACTAAGTATTCCTGTATCTTCCTGGGCACTCTGGGTGCCAGCTCTGCAACAAAGGAGAGGGATGTGGGACCTGCAAGCAGAGCCTGGGGTAGGCAGGCTGGGGCAGGGGACACATGGACACTGCTGCCTAGCTGAGGGCCTTAAATTGCCCACAGTCTTATTTCCAAACTCACCAAATGTGTAAGCACAAGAAAATGCTTTGAGCTTTTCACATAATGTGAAATTTGCACACGCTACAAAAATGAATCCGTTTCTCCTTCTGTGCTCACTGCACTTTACAGTTCAAAACTTTGAGTCCTTAATCAGTTCAGCCAAAACATATTTATTCAGAATAGGGTTTTTCTCAGATTTTGACTCAAGTCATACAAAAGAAGATGTCCTAAGCCACACAGAAACAGTGTTGCACTCTAACTCCCGTTCCTGCTTTTACGCAGTTTTATAAAGAAGTCCGTCCTCCTCCCTTTTTGAAAGAAAAACCTTTCATAGTTTTCATAAAGGAGTTGAAAGTATTTAACAATTACCCATCTCCAAAGGCATGTTTAACTTCCCTCATTTATAGAGCTGCTGGATAATATTTACATGTTCTCAGCTCCCACTGGTGACCTCTCTTTCCCTAACAGTACTCCTCAGTTCCCATACTTTCAAAAGTAAATATTTTTACTTTCTTTCTTTATAAGCACATTGGAGTCATTAATCCCTTTAGAATCCAGTGCATTCATTTCTCTGGGTATAAAAGATTTCTTCTTCACCTGCACAGAATATTTTCAATTTACCCTGAATTGCAGGAAAAACTCCAAGTTTGCAGAAGACATTGAGCACCCGAGTGCGTCTGACCCTCGTCTCTTCCTCCTGTGCTACAATTCAAGCTTCTCCCTTTTGTCCTTCCAACAATAATCCCAGAGATCAGACAATCTGTGGGACTAACTAACAATCCCTCAACATGGTGATGGGTTGAATAACAGTGACACATGTCTCTGGAAGCTGATAATGAACCCTTTTGTAATTCACACAGAGAGGGACAGCACTTAAACACAGCGACCACATGTATAAAAGGAGAAGGATCCACATCCAAACCTGTTTAATGCATTTTAACAAACAATTAGAAAGAAAAAACGTCTGAGATTGAAAGGAAAAAAAAAAAAAGAAAAAGAAAAGGAAAGTGGGCACAAGATGGAAAAGGTGTGATTTATTCTCACATCTCACTTCAGGTATTTTTAGGTATTTAAGACTGAGCCATAAGATGAAGACTTTATTCTTGTCTGTTTTTTAACATTGCTAAGCCCATCAGACCTGGCAGAACATTTCCTAAAGGCTGCCAAAATCTGAAATCAATTTGAGGAAGAAACAATAATCAGCCATTAATTGATTTTTGATTCCCTATTCATCCCAATCAAATTCATCTATGTGCTCTCATAAATCCATGACTGATTATCACAGTCACTCTATCATGCTTGTCCTTCCTTGCAGGATGGAGCACAAAAGCCTGTCAAGGAAAAGCCACAGTAATTCTGTGGGATGCCACCAACCAGGTGCTACAAACTGACACCACGAGGGGTTTCCTTTGGCTTGATTTAAGGATTTCATGACAAAAATGTGCATATCTGTTCACAGCTGTGTCTGTAATTGAAGCTGCTATATTTGCATGCTTGGCTGTAGATGAGGGAAACTTTCCTTGAAAGCCACAGTTCAAAAATTTAAACATCTAAGGAACAAGTAAACGTAGTGTTGGCCTTAGACATGTCTACAACATGTACACAACACCCTGCACATACATCAGTTTTACTTTCTTCCTCAGAAATCTTTGTAAGGTAAATTCTCATGTTTTGGCTGCAATATAAAAATAAAAAACCTCCCAACTCTCAAATGAAGTCTACACTGTGCCTTCATTCAAGAATTTTTCTGGTACAAATTCATCAAACTTCAGATTTATTCTGCTACCTGGAAATCTGAACTCCTACATCTTTTTTGTATGTGATGTTTTACTCTCTCGATTTGAAAAATACACAAATAAAAAAAGAAATGCACTTCAGAGACAGCAGCAGAGCAAGAAGAATGAATTCAGCAATGAGATTCACTTTGCAGTTCAGGTTTGAGCATGAACCAGGGGCTCTGGGCACTCAGCCCCACAATTTGGATGTGCTCTGGTGGAGAATAAAGCACAGCCTTAAACAAAATCCAGCCTGTCACAGTTCAGGGTATGCCATGATCCATGATTCCAGAACACGTTGTGCAGGGTGCTGTGTACAGGGGTAGATGGGACAGACTCACTTCTCAGAAATAAAAGAACAATTTCCTTTTTTTTTTTTTTCATCTGGGATAGATAATGGTTTGACGAGATCTTCTGCAAAGAGCCTATTAATGCTACAATTAAAAATATGTTTAGCATCCCCCTAGGACAACCACCTTTTCCAATTATTTTCTGCTCAAGGTGCACTAACCTGCTGTGACAGCCCACCACCATGAAGACAAGAGTTGTTGCCACTGCTGAAGTTCAAATATTGAGTGTGGAAACCAATTTTGGATTTCCATAACCTTGAAATGTCACCACATGGATTCTACCTATGCTTAGCCACAGCCTGCTCTTTTAAACAACCTTTAGAAGTCCTCACACACAAAACAGGGCTTCATGCTCTTTGGCAGAACCACATTTCTCTGATAAGTGTGGGATTCCAATTGATGCAAGAATGTAACAAACAAAAGGCAAATGAGTAATCATGCAGCCAGGAGAAAAAGGTAAACACAAAGCCAGAAAAAAAAAGCCAAAAAACCCCTCAAAACCCAAAAGGCAGAGACAAGAAGGAAGGAGCAAGACATAACAGATATACAAAAGCTCTTCCATGCCAACCTTTTCATTATACCAAAAAATTAACCTAAAATAAGTTCTGCTGCGTTGCAGTGAGGCCACTGTAAGTCACATCTGCCCCAGACACCCAACACTGCTGCAGCACCCATCCCTCCCCAGCAGATCTGAGCAGGACTGATGGGGTACCCACCCAGGACCCCCAGAGCAGGCACTGACAATTCCTGACACACCCTGCTGATGCCTCAGGTTTTAGTTTTATATGAGATTTGGATCATTTGTCCTTGGTCCCAGCTAGAGAAGGAATTGTTTTGTCTCCCTACTCTGTGAAGAGAGCTCACCATCCCCTAATATGAAGCTCAGAAATATACACTAAAGCAGCACAGAATCTGCAAAATATAAAAGCTAAAACCTGAGGCATCACTGCAATCAGCAGCATTTCACAGAATTCACAGAATTCACAGAATGACTAGGCTGGAAGAGACCTCAAAGATCATCGAGGCCAACCCAGATCATCGAGTCCAGCCCACAGCTTTCCTGCACGGATTGTCTGACGCCTTCCAAGGTAAAGCCCAGTCCCAGACCAGTACTGATGGTGCCTCCCTGCATCTCTCTGCAGCTGGTTTCTTCCTCCTGCTTTCTTGAACCAAAGCACAACAGCTCAGCCAATATTTGGGAGTGAACAGAAGCTGCACAATGACAACTTGGCTGGTGATCCTCTCCTCAAATCGCTCAGGGCTCCAGCTTATCGAAATCTGACTCCTCCAGAACAACCTCCAAAACGTGACTAATAGGCTGATTCTCCTCCAACAATATCTATCTTGGTTCCTGCTGTAAAATAATCAATTACACTAAATGGAATTATTTATACAGAATACGAAAGTAGTTGGGCTTTGGTGGAAGTAATATGCTTATCAGATGGATTAAGATCTAATAGGCTTTTCTCTCTCAAAGTATAGCTGTTCCTGATAGTCTATCAACCCTCTTATGTAAATTACTTCGCTCTTGACAACACAAATTAGATGAAAGAACTATATTTTGTTTACAGATTTCAAGTAACAGGATTTTAAATGTATTTTAAAACCGTGCCAGTACAATCAAAAACTGTGTTTATGAACTGAAATTGCCTTAGCTTGTTGCAACTAATGAAACAAAAGTGAGCTCTGCATACTTTTTGTTAATATGGTGACTCCATGAAAATCAAATATTTATGTCTTTGGTCTAGACGAATTAATAAACAATTTCTCTCTACCACAGGGGGAAAAAAAAAGCCAATGTTTTCCTTAATGGGTGGCTTAATGGAGTATCTTATTTCTCTAGGCTCAGCTCAGAAGAGCTGAGGCTGCACAAGGGTTCAGGGCAAAAGGGAGAAGAAAGCAGGAGCTGATGCCTGGAGCCAGCCTGGGAAAACCACCAGCACATGAGGATGCCAAATGTTAGCTCTTCATGGAGACTGCACAGTCAATTGATGCTCCAGGAAAATTTTATCAGCAAGATATTTAAGAACATTTACTCATTTCTAGGAGCTGTGTTTGATTTCTCTCACCTCTTTCCTTCAGGAAGATGGTAGAGGAGCCCTTGTACTGCATTTGAAATGAGAGGAAATGTGCCTTTGGAGTTCCATTAGAAGTCCTAAAAGCATTCTTTGGAACATCTTTATCATACACAGCTCTAAAAAACATGTCTTAAAATGCATGCAGTAAGTAGAACCAGTAGCTTACTTAATATATTTAGTATATTTAGCTATATGGTATTGATATCAAACAAAACAAAACTTTGGACTTGGATTGATGTAAAATATAGGAAAAGACAGAGATTTGGGCATTTGTAGATTCATTTTTTAAACCTGGGTAGTACAGCACAAAAGCAGTTTGGCTCAATATGCCCATTTCACAGCTCTGGACTAATTAATATCAAGTAAATTACAGTTGGCCCAGAGCTTGGATAAGCAAAACATAACAACACACACTAAAACAAGTCTTAAATAATTTCGCCAAAGCCCAGATGACTTTCGCTATGAGATGCAAATACGCATTTTTGCCAAAAGAGAACAAATAATTTATGATGCTATTTAAAAGCTGGTAACTGCTTCTCTTATCTGAAAAAAATAATAAAAAAAGGGAAAAAACCGAGTCCCTGGCTTGATTATGATTCACTGTGTGTGTCAGTCCTCTGCATCAAGGGAGTGAGAGCATCCTTTTATCTGTGTTATTCGTCAGGACAGATTGAATAATGACAAGTGGAGTGCCGAGCAGAGTTTACTCACAGATTGGTTAACATCATTTTGTTCCCAGAACAAGTCTCACTGGCCCTTATCAGGAGTCTCCCAGAATTGTTTGAAAGTTACAGGCAGCACACCAAGAAAATTAATTTCCCTGTCTCCCTCCCAGTGTTGTCCAAATCCTGTCACCCTTATTCACACACAGAAATTCAACGATCTGAGCACGCAGGGCTGCTGCATTTCTGCTTAGTCTCACTAAATCCAGTAACACACAATTTCCAGAGACCCACACAGGGTTCCTTTTCCATTAGGCTTGCAGATGAAATTTTCTTTTATACACACATATTTTATTGCTGTTTGCTTTAAATTCACTGGCAGCAATTATGAGCTTTGCTCACCAACAAACTACAACATTGGGAGGGTTTTAACAGAAACATGGTTCAAGCAGCAGCTGTTTGGCCCCAAGAGTGTGGAGTTCCTCCACTGCTGAAGGAACCACGCCAGCAGAGAGATGCCACTTCTGATTTACAGCAAGAGACACACCAGGGATGTTTTTATGCCTTGGGAAATCCAAAGCTCCAATATTCAAAGAATATAGATCTTCTCAGCTCGCTACCAGAATTAGGAAAAATATATGTGACTGTATTTTTTATGTATTACTCTTTCAAGTCTGCCCTGAGATTTCAGCTTTATGAATGGATCCAAAAGAAATGATACAATGGGAAGTTGCTTGTACAATGCTGACTGGGAAGATGAATTCAGGGAGGAAATTAACAGATAAAAAAATCTCCACCAAGATGTTCTAACTCAAATAAGGTTGGGTGCAACTTTTAGTGCCAGTTTCCTACAAGAAACACAGGCTTGTCTGATTGCACCCTGCATGTCTGCATGAGCATCTGTGGGTCTGTGCCATGAATTTTTAAACACATATTACCTTTTTTAATCAAATTCAGAGAAGATGATGCTGATCATTTCATTTACCTTCTGCTTTAGTGGAGACCTCAGCATGCAGTAATGTACTGAAGAAAACAAATCCATAGTTTGAGACTCAAGGCTTGTTTTCAAACAAATTTCTGGTGTTTTACCTCTCATCAACATCTGTGAAAGCTGCCCAAAACTGCTCACAGCAGCATGGGTACAAATGAGAGGTTTTTCCACCCCTCTGAGTAGTCCCAGTCCCGGGACTTGTTTAGAGATCCTGCCTGTGGCTGTTTGCAGTGGTTCCAATGCTCAGGGAAGCTTTGCACTGAAGCCTCACATTCCCAGTGCCTTCTCAGACACACAGGTCCCATTCCACAGGGACTCAGGGGGCAATCACTGCCTCAGGTTTCTGTTTCACACCCAGCAAAGCCAATTCCATCCCTGCAGCAGAGCCATGGTCAGAGGGGCTGCTCTGCACGAAGGCACTGCTGAGCTCTCACCTCCCGCCCCGTGCCCAGCCACCCCTGCCCCAGCCTGGCAAACCAGTCAGGATTTCTGCTCCTCAAACTGCTCAAGCCAGTTGGGATCCCTGCAGCAGAACCAACAGAAGGGAACCATGGTTTGTACATTTCTGCCAGGAAATGCAAGAAATCTTCAAAGGGTGAATTTCTCCCAGATCTCCCAGCTCGTCACTTCTGACCACTGGGATCCTTCCCCAGGAGCTGTCACCTTGTTGGTCCATGCTTCAAATCAACTCACACCTTGTCATGAGCTAATTCAACACTCAGTTTTAATTCCACTACATTTGAAAACCTGTGTTTTGTTAGGTTTTTCTTTGTTTTTTTTTTGTTTTTTTTTTTTAAATTTCTAGGCTAGAGGCAGTCACATTAAATAAAATTTACAGTACTTTTCTGAGGACAAGTGAAAAACACTGAGGTTACAGACCTCTCCAGGATGGATGCTGAACAGATGTTTTCAATGTCTGCATTCTAAACTAAAATTAAAGGACACAAATGTCTATGGCTTTAAGATCTCTGCCAACAGCTCGTTAATACCAACAAATGGCATCTAATGATGCCTCAAAATGGGTGATTTTTCTAATTCTCCTTTTTGGGAAATAAGATTTAACCAACTAAACAAAATAAAAGAGAGAGAAGTGAAAAAATATCAAATAGTAAAATCAAGAACTTAAAACAGGATCTTAAAAGTCCCAGCTACAAAGCCTGACAGCCATGCAGAAGTCTGACAGCAGAGATAGGGTTTAATATTCTCTTATGTGAGAGAGCTTTGAATCTCATTTAATTTTATCAGATTTAGAATCATTTGCTAGGGTCCAGACAGCCAACTAGTGTAAATCAGTTGAGCTCCATTAACTTCTACGGAATTACAGTTTCCAATTTACATCAGCTGAGAGCCTTGCTGTTATGCTACTATTATTAGCTGCTATTTATAATGCAATAATACCTAAAGCAATCATCTTAAACACGTGGCTCAACAGGCTGTCTGGTGTTGTCCTGCAGGCTCTGGAAGACTCTGCTCCTCCAGGTCATGTTGCCCAGAGGAGCAAAGTTTTCTGGCTTGTACTACTTGCTCCACAGTCAAACAAATGATGGTTAATTCTGAAATCTGAGCCTAGGTTTGCTGTGATATACAAATATAATAATTACAGACCTAATAGTAACAATAATGTATTATATTATATTATAGCTGTCCCTTCCAAAGAAAGCTCATAGTGGTGATAAGCAAGGGATTGGGAAGGAGAAAACAGGGCCAGAGAATGACATGAGGTTACACAAAAGCACAGCTCTGGAGCTGCAGGGAGAAGGGGAAGTCCTGCACTATCCAGGGTGATAGCTGGGCCACTTGCTTCTCAGGCAGTCAAAAACCATCCACTCTCAAAGCTGTACAGTATGTAGACTACAGAGATCCAAATCCCTCATTTCCTAGTTTTAAACAGAAGCTCTGAAGTTATGCATTGCTCTCCTGCAACAGACTGAAGGCAGTCCCCAGGCCCAAAGCTGAACCCTCTTCAGAGACAAACCAGATTTTTCTCTGAGGTTTGGCACTGTCCTGTGCCCACACCAAAGCAAAGTGGGAGGATGGACACTGAGATGCTCAGATCTGCTGTGACCAGGAGGGGGTACACAAAGAGACACCAAAGAAAAGGTAATTCCCATTAACAAATGCAGCATGAGGCCCACATCTCATGGGACAATCAGAACTTTGCAGCTTTCCTAATCAAAGCAGCCTCTGCTCACTCCCTGGCTGCTTCTCTTTTTTGAAGCTGAACTTCCATAAACTTCAAGGGCTCCAAAAGAGAAATCCCGTCCAAATCTTTCTCTTTTACTCATGAACTCCTACTCAGTAGACTTCAATCTCACAAAGTGCTCCAGCCTATGCAAAGTTTCTCTGAAGCAAATGGGAGCATTCACACACCTGCAGTGCAAAGCTTGGCTGGATCAGGGTGGCAGCTTCCCTCTCACCAGGCTCTGAGGCACACAGGTCACTGTTAAAGATAGCAAGCCCTCTGCTCAATGGTTTTTTTTTTCCTCCTAGACTATCACTGGCTGCCAGTTTTCACAGCAGTGCCATCCCCAGGCTGCCACTGCTTGTCCCCACTGAGAGACACGGTGGGTGCTGGCAGAGGAGTAAGACAGATCATCTCTGAACACATAAATATTATGAAAAAGTTTTCCATTAGCACCCAATAACTGTTACTTGCTTCCAGCAAATACCACATTAGAACATCTTATTCTGCCCCTGTCAATAATCTGGCTGAGTACAAATCCTGAGCTGTTTGCTGGGTTTGTGCTGCTCTCTAGGAGGATGATTGAGAGCTCTGTATAGACTGATCAAGCAACCCATTAATATTTCACAGCTGGGCTCGGGCTGACTGGCAGCAATTATTCCACAGATTACTTTTTCATTTGAAGTGCAGCTGGTCATCCATTACTTTCTCCACGGCTTTGAAGCTCCAATAATTCCAATTATTTTTATCAACAGGAGACAGGTAAACTGGCTCTATGGAAATCTTCCCTGACATGGGCACTGAGTAGGTGACTCAACCCACCTCCATTCCAAATCCACTTGTGGAGCTGAGATGTTTGTGTACAGTGGCAAACTCCCTGATTTTCCAATCTAGAACACAGTGTGTATTACTGCTGTAAAAGCCTTTAGCTTCAGCTGAAAGTTGGCAGTCACCAGCTTTCCTTGTGTGCTCTATTACCTTAGACAGGGCTGGACCATCAACTGGTTTCCATTAATGAAGATATTGGTCAAATCTCTAAGTGGCATCCTTTAAAAAGAAAGCCTTGCAGTGCCACAGGGCCACAATGGCCAATGCCATCCCTGAAGGTTCTTCAGCCACATCCCACAGCCCTGGCAGAACCACTGGGATTGACCACTGAGAGAGACACTGAACCACTGGAGAGCTGGATGTGGCTGAAGGGACACAAGGGCAACTCTCCCACCTGGAGGGCACCTGTGGAATGCAGATACTGAGGTGTAGGATGGTTCTCTGCAGGCATCACAGCGGGGATTTTCTGTATTGCTCAGAGCAAAGGAAGCCTCTCAAGCTCCCCCACATTTCTTGCCAGCTCTCTCCTTGCATACAGCACCCCAGCTCGAAACCTGCAGCAGCCTGAACGCTGAAATTGTACGGACAGGAAGGGTTCAGAGTAAAACTGGCAATTGGATCTAGTCTGCAAGTATGCATTTAATCTTGGAAACATTAGCTGGATTGAACCTGACTGCTGAAGAGTTATTCTCCCCTGCTTGACTGGAAGGTCACAGACATCCCTGATATTAACAGCTTGGCAGAAGTCAAGGCTCTGTGTGGATGGACTGCTCTCTCCCCATTCCTCATCTGCCCAGAACTTTCTGCTCCACTTGCTCAGCAAGTGGGCACTTTGAATAATGTGGGAAAACACCACTTATGTATTCATAGGGTTCCTCTGTCTCACTGCTGCAGTACTGCCAACTTTGCTTCAGGACACAATTTTATTCTGCACCGATTTTTCTTAATCTGAAGGTCTGTTTAAAAGGTCTGCTCCACAAAATGATAGTTCTGGTGCTCACTGCTCTGCTCTAATAGCAGCTACATTTACTTCATTTCAGTGGGAGTGAGATTGCTTCTCTTTGACTCAGTGGGAGGGAAACTTGTGTGATTTTTTTCAAGTCATCACTTGAGCATGTGCAGCTTCTCTTACATTAGGACCAAGCTAATAGGATTAACAAAGTGAGGCTGTAGGGCTCTTCCTTCCCCCATTATCCCCACCAAGGTCTTTCTTCTCTCCAGTGCCTCCCACCAGGGCTGAAGTGATGGAATGTGTGTGTGAAGTGCATGCTGCTGTCTGCATTTCTCAGCCTTTCTTTCCGTTCTACTCCCAACACAACTCCACACTCCACAAGAAACACGGAGGCTCTGAGACTTCAGAGCAAGAGGAGGCTCAAAGGCAGATGCAGAGAGGTACATTTGGGATATTCTCCTCCACAGACTGCACTGCAGCTCCTGCCTCAAGCCTACAGGGCTGACAATCCTCAGGACTGCTGCTGCTTTCCCCCGGTCTGAGTCTGCACATTCCCACACAGCATCTTGTACAGATTCCTCCCCAGAGCGGGGAGGCAGCAGCCATCAGCAAATCCCAGATTTCTGAGCCTGCTTGTGAATGCTGGACTGAATTTCCCCTCTCAAGGAGCCACCTGCAATGCTGAAAACCCAGCTCTGCCCAGGGAACTGCCCCACCTGGAAGCCAGGCTTCCTTCTGCAAGGCACAGAGAATGTCCCTACATGGTGCATTCATCTAAAACACTTGGAAAACACGATTAAAAGTGTCCTTATTTCAGCTCACTGAGTATGAAATACATGCATAATATCCAAGAAAGTTACCAGAAGATAATTTTACTGCTATAATAGCCCATCTTACTAAGTCCCTGAAGGCACACTCCACAATCCACCAAGCCCAGCAGTATCCCAGTGGGTATTTCTGCATTGCTGCTTTTTAAAAAAGTGAAAAAAAGGAGTTCTGGGAGCTGCAGGACACGTGGCCACACTCACCTCCTGGCCATGCAGGGGCCTCCCTGGTGATGTGCAGACTCTCATGCAGCAAGCCTTACTGAGCACAGCTGCTGCCGTCCCAAAATGCCTCCCAGCATCCCAAACCACCTGGCCTGCTCAGATCCCTGTGCTCCCCTCGGGCTCCAGGCGAGCCTTCCCAGGCATGGCCTCGGGCTGAGCTGCCAAACTCACTGTCTGGAAGGGCAACAGGCATTGCCTGGGGAGCTGTAAACCCCACTGTTTGTCCTGCTCTGCCTGGAGACCTGGGGCAATCAAATATTTAATGTATTGAGCGAGAGAACTCCCTGCTAAGAGGAAGAGCAATTAAAGACCTGCTGACTCATCAGATATCAAAGGGGAAGCACACAGCAGGGAATAGAAACATTCTGGAGGAGCCAGACGTCTGCAATGCACTGGGCCAGGAATTCCCATTAACAGCATCCCAAACAAGCTGGGAACAATGTTTGCTTAAACTCCCCAGTGGGGAGCTGCTTCACCAAGAGGGGGAAAGCCAAAGGAAAATGGGTATTTTGAAATTCATAAAGAATTCCTCCTTTATTCTGCAATAAAAATGTCAGAAGATGGCAGTGTTATGGTCCTGGATGCCTGCAAGCTGACTGTGCAGCCCGAGGAGCAATGTGGATATTTTGGAAAAAATCCTTTCAGCTTTTTCTGCAAGCCAACTGTGCATGGGCACATGTTTTATTAGGGGGCCACTCCTGGTATTTCTGCTTGGCATTTTTTCCTGCATGTGCTGCTTGCTGGCCCTGAACCAAAGCCCTGGATAAAGGAAGGTGAGCATGAGTCTGATCCAGGACTGGATCTTCAGGTCACCTCTGATCTTGCCTGAGCAGAAGGCAGCGTGTGCAGCTGCTGAATCCATGTGCTGATAACACTCAGGGAAAAGGATTAAAAGGCAAAACTCAATTCCAATAAACTTTTCCATGAATTAAAAAAAGCCAAAGTGAACATTAATATCCATGTGAGCAAGGCTGCTGTGAGTACCCAAGTCCCATAAGTGCCTGTGTGAAGTGACTTGGAATTTTCTGTGACTCACTGTCAGGAGACATTAAAAATCTATGGAATTGAGAAGTTCCTAAAGCTGAAAATGCTGAAGAGATTTCTACAACATAACTGCACATCCTTTCAGATAAACACGTGGCATTGCTCACTGGTCAGCAGCACAGGGCTGGACAGGAGTCCAAACCTTTGTGATTACCAGACAGGTTTGGCACCTCCACTGCTGCAAAACCACACTTAAACCCAAGGAACTGCTGTCAGCACAGGACTGGTGCCTTACAGCTGACCAGCTGCTCCCTTGGGAAAACACCTTTGACATCACAGAATGTTTACTCCTCCAAATGCCATAACCAAAGACAAATAAAATCCCTTTGCAATGTCAAAAGTGTCATTTAAAAACCACAAGGGCCAGCCAAAGCTGTTGTCGCTCTCTGCTCCAGAATGTTCCTCTGCTTCCTCTTCCACAAACCTGCCTGGTGTCCTGCAAATATTCCCATAAAATTATCCACCTGTAGAGACACCATCCTGATTTCTCTGCCTGAAGGTCACTCAAGTGAATCTGTGTCCCTCACTTGAGGTGCTCAGTTTGGCTAACCTTAAAGCAAAGTGCCCTTTAAGTGTATATCACTTTAGCCCTAAAACACCCAATCATTAACAATTTAAAGCCAAAAGGAATTTAAGTGAGTTAGACATCCTGTAATAGGCCTTTTGACTAGGGCCATTAGGAACATTTTGGTTCAGTTCAGCCATAATTTATCATCCTGAATGGAATTTACCTGAAAGGCAAGCAGTGCCTTCAGCTCTTGGAGCTATTCTCCTAAAAAAAAAAAAAAAAAAAAAAAAGGAAAAAAAAAGAAAAAAGGAAAAAAGAAAAAAAGGGAAAAAAAAATCCATTCAGCTTTTATGATTTCCTAAATACCTTAAGGTTATGAATACCAGATAGCTTCCAGCTAGGCATTTACTGTGTCTGTAATAGCCAAAACCTATCCAAAATCTCCTGAGGCTAAATACTGCAGAGAGAGAGAGAAAAAGTAATCATTTTATATTCCAGTGCCTGGTAGGAGAAACCTGCTGAAAGAAGGTTAAAGCAGTGTAGAGTGGTTTACCTCACCAGGTAATTATCACAGCTTGGGCAGCTCCTCAGCCAACAGCAGCTTTGCTGATCAGGGCACCCAAAAGAGCAGCAGAGCTACCCTGGAACCTCTGCAGAGCATCCCCAACACCAATGCACTCCTGGATAGAGATGGTAAATTAAGAAATGGGCACAGCTTAGCTATTAAACAGCAACAGGGCCATAAAATAAGACATTTCAGCAACTATATGTGATTTTTAGGCTGGTGTCAACTGACAGTGATGCTCCAGTTATTCTGTGGAATAGAAAGTCTGACAGCCTCTATAAACATGGCTCATTTTTATATGTGAAATGTATAAAAATGCTGATGCATTATACTGTTGTATATAAACATGAAAAATAGCAAAGGTAAGCCAGAAAAGGTTTAAGTCCTTCAGAAGTTAATAGAAAAAATATCCAACCATCTTTCTGAGTGATTACAGAAAAATTATATCCCTACCAAAGAACTGTGAAAGGTAACAGAAAACTGCTGGGATGGACATGTTCTCTGCTTAATTTAGTAGATTTTGAATGTCATTTCTACCCAGCTGTAGTCACTCCATTATTCTTCAGTTTTAAAGGTTTTTTTTCCTATACAGACAAGTATGGAAAGGCTATGAAATACCTGAAATATTTCTCTAAACACCAGAATATAAAAATATCATATTCTCACCTTACACTGCTAATACTGACATGTATTGTTTCTCCCTCCTACCCACAACAGAAAAACATGCATGGCACCAGATTTCTTTAACACAAGGCATGGACCACCCTCTCACTTCAACTGCAGAAATCTGGGTACAGCTGGGCTGGCAGGCCTCAGCACAGGAAAGAGATTGTATTGAACAGAGAGGTCCATTCCTTTGATTATAACAGGATGATGTTGAAAGCTTGACTTGGCATGTGAATGACTTTTAGTGGAACTAAGGTCAAGAAAGACGGGAACTTATTAAAAATAAATACATCAGAGGAAGGGAATATGTATGCTCTGAGACTGCCACTGACTGCAGGTTTAAGAAATATCTAATTCACTCATTAAAACTCAAAGGAGACACCTCTGATTGGACTCCTCATCCACAGAATAAAAATGGAAGGGCACAAAAACAGTGTTTGAGTGTGAGACCTCAGTAATGAAGACAACATCACATCCATCAAGGTCATCTGTCCCCCATCCCCATGGCACAGACACAACTGGCTACTGCCACATGCCTGCAGAAAGTGCAGGCAACTGCTCTGCTTCCTCTTCCCATCTTTTGAAAGGATTTTCACAGGGAGCTGGCAGCTTTGGTAAGCAATTAGTGTATATTACTAAGACACTTTGCAGGGTTTCTAGAAGCCAGAAGGAGCCACGCTGGGAGATCTGCTTTCTGCCCTAAATATAGCAGCGTAAGAAATGAAACGCGAGTGCCAGATTTCAGTGGGATTTCCCAGGGTGAAATGCAGTGCACACATGGCTCATTAGAGACCTTTAAAACAGAAACAAGAGCTACAGATTGCACCAGTGTATTCCCTTCCCAGTGCTGCTGCTGAAAACATTTTGGATGGATGGTGGTCATTTCCCCACCATGGATCTCATCATCCCTCCACTGGCTCTCAGTGAGCATTTCAGCCAGCGCCTCCAACATGAGCATCAGGGAGAATTGTGACTGAGCAGAGAGTTCAGCCATTTAACTTCACATTTCTTACTGGATGGATTCATTTCAAGAACAGGAACACATGCAATGAGGAAAAGGAAAGAGAAATGAGCACAACTGATTAGTTTACTCTCATTTACAGGGGTGTAATTGTCTGCCATTTCCAGGTTCCTATGCCATGTTTCCAAAACTGGAAGCCTGTTTCTGCAGGACTTCAGAGCATGGATTTGTATTATTTTTTTCCAGCTATTTCTGTCTGCAGAGCTCTCTTGGGTCCTTGTATATGTTCTGTACTGCATAAATCCTCACAGTATCTATGTATTTGTTTTAAACTGACAAACTTCGTAGGTGAGTGAAACCCATTTAACGTGTCACCCTGCAGATTATTAGCAACCCAAAGCAATAGTCTCTTCTACTGCCTATGTGGGGGGAAAAGTAATTCCAAAAACCTCCAAACCAGGACAGGATCTTCTTTGCAATTGCCCAGACACTGTCCATATTTCAAAGTTTAAATCCCTGTCCTTTGCAGTTGCCTTCTGGAGCTCTATGCTGCCAATCTGTTCTTCCCTCACTTGTAACTGGGCAACCCCAACTTGATGCCTCCCATTTAAATCCCTGCAAGAGGAGAACCGAGTCATGCCACAACTGACTAGCCACTCCATGTCTGTTTAGCATAATTTACAAACAAAACTGGAATTAACTGCCTTCCCACCCCTGGTTCTGACCCCACCTACAGCAGAGATTTCTGCCCTCAAGTTGAAAGCTGTTCCTTTCTGCAGATTGCTCCTGTAAGGGAATCTCTCAATGTCATTTTGGTGAGTGCAAATTTGTTATGAGCTGCCCTGACTGGCAGCTGGGAGGATGGAAAGTGACCCCAGTGGTGGTGGGAAGAGAGCAGAGGATGCCCCAGCTCCTGACATGGCAAGAACAACAAGGTCTTTACTGGTCTCAGCCTTCCTGTACAGAGAATTGTTATTTCAGCCCTGAATATGTAAAAGCTCCTCATTCTCAGCTCAATATAAAAAGGACTGACAAGGCAAACTGTTCTGCACAAAAGCTTCCTATTAGAAGAAAGGTGTAATGGCAGTAAATGTAGCTCCACTGGGAAGCAGAAAGGAATTACACATCAGCTTTCTAACATCCAGTCTGTTTCTTGGGCAAAGCACAAGGCTGAATCCTTTATCATACCAACAAAGGCAAATATCTTTGGTCAATAGGAAACTTCAAATAAAGATGAAATTTGCCTTTCAATCTATACCTGCTGGTGAAGTGAATTGTTCTCCCTTCTAGACAAAGCAGTTTTCTGTAAATCCACCTGGTATTTCCACAATTCAGCCATCAGCTGCTCAGGCTGAATTTCCTCCCTTTCACAAGGCTCAAGGCATTGCTGCAAGCCTTCCATCAGTCTCTGTTGATGACATCTCCCTGTAAATAAGTGCTTGATTCAGAAGTGGTTTGTGTAACTAGCACAAATATGTAACTAGCAGGAATTCCCTTTCTACTATACTAGAGGATATAAAGACTATAAAAGGCATTTGATTTCGTTTTCTAGACAAAATTCTCTAATGTCTTGTTTTGAAAGATTAATATTTGTTGTCAGAAACAATACCACCCTATTAAATAACCTGAATCAAAATCAGCACCTACACACGTCTATATGACTTGCACCTACACAAAATACAAGTACTTCAGGACTCTGTAGAAAGAATTAAAACATTTTTTTTCTTATTCTTCAAATGAAGAGGTGCACTTTTCCAAGCATGTTTGCTTGCTAAGAAGTTAGCAGGGGCAGGTCACAGATGTTTTCATGTGTTTACCTGCAGCTGCAACTTCAGGAAAAAAAGACAAACAACGATGCTTCCATTTCTGACAATTCACCCACAGCCATCTCAGAGGTCACTCTAAAAGATTTCAGTCCATCTAGAGATTTTCTGTGTTTCAGTGTAAATTAAAGAGAACCTTAGGGAAAATAAAGAGCAGAAATCAGATGCACATTCCTGCTGACTTGTGCGATACCAGGTGTTAATGAACAAGATGAGAACATAGGAAAGCAGAACACTCTCTTGTTTCTCAACTTTGGTATCTTCAGTGGAAAGAATAAACAGCAGAAAATGGCCATGTCTGCTGCTACAACATACAGCTTTGATTTATGGCAGGCCTGTTTTCAGACCCACAACACAAGGAGGGGTTTAACAGCACCAAAGGGTGCAAGCAGAGACACCACTGCCAGGAGCTGTATGGAAATGCTGACAGCTGTAATTAGGCAGAATTTGTGTCATGGAAGTGCTGCTTGAGTGGAGGTGGTGACTTTATCATGAGGTGACATGCTCCTCTCCCCAGACAGGGGACCCTTAGGCACCCCACAGCCCCCAGTACCACTGACCTGGGCACTGCAGCCCCTGGGCAGGGCAGGGCTGGTTCCAAATGCCTGTGCCAGGGGTGGGTGGTTTATAAAATGCCACCCCTGCTCTAGGGACACACTCCGTATGCCAGGATGACCAGGGAATGGAGCTGGCATGAGAAGGATACACTTTTTGCAGCATCAAAAACTAAGGCACACACAGGTGGAGATGCAGGGAAATGTCCAAGATGTTCCCAACCCCAAAAGCTCTCCTGCTGATTAGCTCTGCACACCTCCAGCTGAGAAAACCCTTCTCCTGTGTTTCACAGGACACACTGAGCCAAAAAGGTTTAGCCAATAATAAGCAAAATACTATTGGAAGTCAAAAAAACCCGTACAAAAGCAGAAAGCACCAGGAGCACTTAGCAAAAGATGTGCACCTGCACCACTGCATCTATGTCTGTCAGCACAGCAGCTCAGGAATATGGGCTGTGCCTTGGATTTCCCATCAGCACACCACAAACCAGCCTCTGCAGTAATGAAACTTTAATTTTAGCTGGTTAGCCCACACTGAAGAATCATTTGTAAGGACCCTCAGTCACCTTAATTGCACAAGGATAAAATAATTTTCAGGGACCCTATGTGTGGGAGTGAACTTTTCAGGTTTGAGGTTGTTTTTTTTTTTCCTTTTCTTGTGGTGGGATGGAAACTCAAAGCACTTCAATTAGAAGCAATTACTGGAGATGTAGAGGCTTCTCTGAGGTTAAGCTGCCCTTCATTTTCCCAAGAGAAGCCTTTAATTAAATGCAAATAATCACAAATTTCATATAGAAAATTGCCATAATTTCTCTTTCAGTTACTGGATCTCATTTGGAAAGGAAAGAGGTGGGCAGCAGCACTGGGTGGACACAAAGTAATGAGAACTCAAGAGGTTAAGGCTGAATTACCGGTGTGAATCTATTCCTCTTCTCTAAGTCTGGCTGCAACCACATCATTTCAGTGCTAACAGGCTGTCCTTCATGCAAGTGCACTGGAGTGCAGTCCCTCAGAAACAGGCCAAAATACAAATAATTACCTCAGTCCATCTTGCTGTTGGCCATGGCAGCGGAGGCAGGACGGGTTCAGGGGAAGATGCAATTGAAGTGGAAATGGCCAGAACTAAAACTCAAGCTATGATGGATTCCAGTGATATATTCAAGCTCATCTCCACTGCAGAGCTCTGGAAGAACATGCACAGGAAATGGCAGCACGTATTTTAAATGCATCTATCAAATGGGGCATGGGAGTGGAGAAGAGCTAATACAGGGATAATATTTCCCCTCCTGCACGAGGGGAGAGACAGACTCTGCATGGCACAGGGCTGCAGTTCTGGCCTCAAACCCCTCAGTCATCACAGCAGAAGACACTTGCAGAAGGCAAATAAAGTAAATGCACAACTGTGGGCACAATAGGGCACTTCTCTTTTACTTTTTGTTCAGCCAAACACGAGCTCATCCCACTGAGCAGGCAGGACCCAGCTTCACCCAAAGCACAGGAAGATTTCTGCTCCTCAGTATTTCAGACTTTCCTCAGCCATTTACAGTTCTAAGAGAAAGCCATCTCCCTTCCCTTTCCATGGTTATGCTCCAACAGCAGGGGCTCAGAATGCCCAGAAAGCTTTTCTGAAAAGCTGATGGCTTTGCAGTGCCAGGACAAGAGGAAGGAGGCATGGAGGCTACTCCAAGCAGCACCTCAGCCTGAAGGCAGCCACGCAGAACAGGTGCTTCAGAAGAATTGTATTTTTGTTCCAGCAGTGGCTGCTAGGTTTTGAAAGCCTGGAAGGCCATTGCTCTCTGCTGTGCAGAGAGTTCAGGAGGGATGTTGGGAAGCTTAGAAAGAAAAAAAAGAACTCAAGGAACAAGAGAAGCAGCAGCAGCAAACTGACTCTATGGCTCAGCATGGCACGTTATTTCTGTGTGGATTCCCAAATTAAATCATTTCTGCTCCTGCACTGTGAGAATATGGGGAAGGATCAGGTTGTAAGCTGTTCAGAGGACTCACTGATTATCGACACTTTAGCAGCGAGCTTGTTTTTGTTCTTTTGCACATTTTTAATAATACCTTTTACATGTTCTCTAAGAGACAAATCTCTCTCTGCTTCAGAACTGCTAGTCTGAAGATCTTTTGTTGGCACTGAGATGAATGCTAATATGAAATATCTTATTTCTTCAGATGAAAGAAGCTGAGAACAATCTCCTCTGGAGGGAGGTGGCAGGAGGGAGGATCTGGGATCAAGAGTTTATGACTCACCCTCTGCACAGCCCACCCATGCCCTCCTTGCTGTTCCACCTCACACTGAGCAGCTCCTCCTGGGCTGTTAACCCTTCCCATTGTGCTCCCCCCATCACAGCAGGCACCTGGGGCACCAGCAGACAGGGCCCTCTCTGCTCACAGGCAGAAATGCCTGGAAATGAAGGGTTATTCCAAAAACCAAATGATCAACCTCCCATTGCAAACCACCCAAATCCCTTCCACTCTCCTCCCTTCCCCATCTATTTTTTCTTGGAGACATCAAACAAAGCCATCATGTATTTTTAATGCAATCAGGTATTTTCCTGCTGTGGATATACACCAGACCAGTTATTGAGTCTGAGCATGGTCCACACAGCAAGTCTGGCAGATGATGGCTTGCCTGCACACGTGCACTGAACCGCAGGTGTGAGGAGATGGGCATTGCTGAGTTTCCTCCAAATCAGAAGTACTCTTAACCAAGGGACATGTCCTGGAGTATCTGCATGTCAGGGCTAAATTCTCTGGTGTCCAGTAGGAAAACAGCACCAATAAAACATTTCTCTGCCGTGGGGACATTTATAATCTTTCACTCCTGGAGAGTAGTAAGTACAGAATTTATGCAGCAACTTCTTTCACAGTAGAGATACCAATAAAGAAAACTTTGCTCTGCCTCTGAAAAATACAGTAACTAAATATGTTTGAGATATTTGTTTCTCCTGGATGCATAGTTCTGATCAGATGATTTGAGTATGAACAGCGGATCAGAAAAATCTGAGAACTGAGAGCTGGAATCCTGTCCATCAAGATGGAAGCACAGTCACATAAACCTCAGTTCCTGATGAAACCCAACACAAAATATTTGAGGGGAAAGGGCCATGTGCCATCCTAATCCTCTGTATACCACAGACTGCCTTGAGCAATTGTCAAAGAAAAAACCCAAAGAGTTACCTAAGTGATGGCAGTGCAGCACATGCAGCTTGAGTTAGTGGCATGAGTAGAACACTTAATATTTCACTATTCCTTTTGCTCCCACAGCATAATCTGTCAGCATATCCAATGCCATGGCATGCCTCTAAAAACTCTATGGTTCAGCAGAGAGTAGAGACAGAGAAGTAAAAATATGGGGACCTTTCATCACTTTTCGGTAACAAGGATGAAGAAAGCCTTATGTGCTTGTACTGGCTGAGAAATGTGGTTATTAGGATAATAAAAATGAAATATTATGAGAGACCAATGTTTCAAAGGTGTAATACTAGAAGAAACTGATGCACTTTAACTCAACAAGTCACCACTACCAAATCCTTGATGCCCTAGAGGATGCAGCAATGAAGGGATCAAACTTTCAATAGCTTCACACAATATCCTATTTAAACTGACTATATTATTCTAAACTCCAAATGAGTGAAGGCAAAAAGTACTATATGTATCTTTAAAAAAGATAAGTAATCCCAGTTGCTTTTCATGCAGAAACAGAAACCCTCCAGGAATGAAATTTAGATGTCTAAAAAAGAGTAAAAGAAAAGCATAGCACACTTTATCCTCAATCTCGAGGAAAAAAATTAGAAGTTTCTGTAAAGAAAACTGTAAATAAAAAGCATTATCCACTGATGCCAGTGCCAAGATTCCTGCTAAATTCCAGCCAGGAAGGTTTTCACCCACAGGAACTTCTTCACTTAATAGTACAATCATTCACAGCACTGCTGGTGTTGTCAGGCCACTGCAAGATTAACATCTTTATATCAGAAGATGCAGTCCATGAGAATGAGGAAAGGAGGGAAATACACAAAGCTCTTGGGTCATGCATGCAGTCTCAGAACAATTACTTGTTCTACAGAAAGAGCAACATGAATTAGGATGGGAAAGTGCACAATTCTGTAATGTGTGTGTGTGCAAGGGGGAGAGGGAGAGAAAAGAACTTCACTCTTTCCTTAATAAGATATAGTAATATTAACTCCAACTCCAGCCAATTTTAGCTGACTGATTACAGCTGCACCAGAAGAAGCTGAAAAGCTGATCAGAGTTCCTTCCCATGTTGGCCCTACCATTGTGCCTAAAAGACCCCAGATAAATCATGAAAAGGGAACATAAACAGAACAGTCATTTTCTTCTGAGCCAATCTCTGATTTAAAAATAAAAAAAAAATTTGAACAAAGTCTATTCCTTTAAATCATTAATAGAAGAATCCTGCCAGCTAGGGCAATGAGCTTTCCTAACTCTAATCCATCTTTACTGCTGTGTTATTACCCCACTGTTTTCCTGTAATTGAAATGTGGCAGGTAGTTTACACACAAGAGGGAGTAATTGTATTGGAAATAACTGCTCATAACCAAATTTTAAAAGCTCATTTTTCCTAGCAACTTTTAATAAAGAAGGCAAGATAATAATGATATTTAGCATTTGTGCCATCCACAGCAGCATTTTGTCTTTCTAAATTGCCAACATTTCATTCAATGTTGCTAAACCAGACCCCTTCAGCTATGAATGCAGCCTGAGGCAAAAAAACGGGGGGAAAAACAGAACAATTGAAGTAATTTGTTCCTGTTCAATTAAAATAATAAAATATGGCTGAACTTCATGCTAAAGAGTGCAAACCTCGTGTGGTTATGGAAGGACAACCCAGAGGTGGCAGGGCTGTGGTCAGGGACCCCAGGCTGAGCCTGACTGGGCCAGGAGGGGAAGATCCCCCTCTCTGTGCCCCATGGAAGGTGGAAGGAGGGGGTCACTGCCTGCCCATCCCACTCTGCATCCCCTTGGAGCTGCACACACAGGTGGCACAAGCAGCCTGCACAGGCCTGGAAGCAGCACATGCAGTCACAGAATTATTTAGGTCAGAAAAGACCTGTAAGATCATTGAGTTCAACCACTAACCCAGTCCTGCCAAGTCCATCCTAAGCCCTGTCCCTAACTAGCACAGCTGCACATCTGTAAACATCTCCAGGGATGGTGCTCTCCCAGTCTGGAGGAACACGTCAAGTTTGGCCCATGGAGGCACTCCTGAATACCAAGTTGCAGAATATTAGTTTTATTTACAAAAATAAAATAGAATATTAGTTTTATTTACAAAACTAATCTGAAGCCTTTACTTTGGATGATTCTTAGAAGACAGTTCTCCAGGAATTTCAAGCCTTGCAGACTGATAGGGGGAAAATATTATTATTTTCTATTTATTACAGTTTAAAGTCTAGTAGAGCCTGCCAGTATGTAAGACTACATATGCAAACAGCTCCTGCCCCCCAAAAAAACCAATCCATAACAAGCAACAGGAGCCGTGGATAAAAACACAGGGAAGAGCAAAGAAAAAGCAAAAGCTCCTATATGGTTTGATGGGCAGACAAGTAGGTGGGTGTGTGACATTTAAATGCAGCCACAACAGGACACAGTCCTCATCTCTCCTGTTTAAAGCTCTGCCTGCTGCCTAACAGGCTATAAAGGGGTACTAATGCATAGTGCTCCAGACTCCTAACACCATTTCAAATACCAGGCATTGTGTGCTACCCTTGTGGAAAGAGGACAGAGCACTGTCAGTGCCCATTATCACAGCTTTCTAGCGTTGGACTGCTTAAAATAAGGATATTGGTTTACTGTGTTTATGTAAGCACATCTTTTCTTGTAATATTCAGAAACTAATACGACAGGAAGCTTTTTAAAAAATGCTTTAAGCTCACTAGTAATAGGTGAAATAGAGATCCCCAGCACATCATTGGTGTGCAGCATAAAATATCCACGTGCTGATATGCAGAGTCACGGGCACTGCTGCTGCTGAAGAGCTGCATCACTGGCTGCTAATGCAGGTGGACCAGAAAGAGGAAGGTTGTTAAGAGCTCTCATTCCAGCTTTATAATTAAGTTGGGACCTACAAAGCCATGCAGGGGCTGTGCCCACCCCAGCCAAGCTCTGTGCAGCTCAAGGTTGAGCCTGCCACAGCTGGAGGTTTAGAGCAGCACAGCTGGATATTACAATCACCACAGCTGGAGGCTGAGCCCACCACAGCTGCAGGCTTCCCCAGCTGCAGGTGAGCCCTCTGCACATTGGTGTGACTGCAGGATGCAGCTGTGGCTGTGTGGGACCTGCAGACTGAGTGGCTCAGTCACACACACAACCCACAGGCAGTAACATCACCAAGCCCAGTATGTGCAAACCACAGACTTAATACCAGCCTTGTCCAAGATCTGAATGAAGCACGGCACTCTGTATCTTAAGTATCACTGGAAAGTTGAGTGCTGGATGGTGGTTTCTACCTCCATTAGGTTACATTTGGGTTTCAACCCAATTGCTGGCTTTGGTCCAGATTCATTCTGTGGTTTGCCTTAAAAAGCCAAGCAAGGTTTAGAGGCAGCAGCCTGCCCAGAGCTTCCTGCAGCCCCAGAGCAGCTCAGCCCTGATGTAAATGAGCACAGCAAATGGAACCAGCTGTGGGACAGCCAGGTGACATCTGAGGTCCCCTCTAGGACTGTTTTTTATACAGCCTGTGCTGGATAAAGGCATTTAAAACAGAGTATCAAACAGTACATGAAAAATGAATGACTGTGCCAGAGGACAGAGCAGACAGCGACCAGCTGTCTCCACAGAGGTGTGACACTGCTTTGACAGCCCTGTGTAAGAGGCAATAGCCACACATACATTTGCTTAATCATTTAATTAAAAAATAAAAGCAAAACCTAGAAAAAATTAGTGATGTTTGCTTGTTAAAAGCCACTGATTGGAAGTTTATGGCTTGATTTCACAGGAGTTGTCTCCAGGAGCACAAGGCAGGAGGGCAGGCAGAGGGCACAGAAAGGGAGACCAGGGCTGGACAAGGAAGTGGAGTGGATGGATACTGCTACAGCAAGCACGAGGAGGTGTTTTTTTATCCTCAGATTGTCTTGCTTCATCTCCTTCCCCCTTCTCCACTCCCCACTATCAGCATTTAAAACACCCCTGAGTTTTCCTGAGCAGGTTTGCTGTGCTCATTAAAATACTGTGAGCACTTATTGGCTATAATGAGCATCGTTAAATTCTGGTAAGCGCCAGGACTGTTCTGTGGAGTTGAACAGACTCAGGTTCTGGAAGAAGAGCTCAGGGGTAGGAAGATGCTAGAAATATTACATTTTCCAGAAGAACAGAAACACAAACCTTTCTCTCCTTTCTGCTCTGCAAGCACTGGGGTAACTCAGACTTGTTAAGCAGCAGCTATTGCTCCCTGACTACTCACATCACTCTCCTGCCCCAGAAGGACTCCCAGCTCCTCTTATCAGAACAGGAACAAATGAAAGATTTTTCCATATTTGCATCTGCTCATTTGATAATTTTCCTACGTTTGTTATTTAGAGATAAAAGTCTGCCTCTAAAAACTCACTTAGCCAAGTGGTTTTCTCAGCCTCAGGGAATGGTGCAGGAGGGATTGCAGAGTAGGATCCAAAGCAGCTGGCGAGGCTGCAGGAGCAGCAGGAGATCAGGACATGAAGGGTGCATACTGGGGCAAGACTCGCATTTTACATGCCCAGTTCTTGTATTTATTTCCAACTGGCTGTGCCAGAAACACTCACCCTGACTAGCGTGGCCATGCCTACAACCATAAAGCTGCTCCCACTGCAGGACTCAGTAGCACCACCTGTGTTTTTATCACCAAATGCTGTTCATCATCCACTAGCATTAGTAGATATGAATTAACTAAGCCATACACAAATATACTTTACCCTGGAATAATCCCCAGTAATCCGAGGGCAAGTAAGGAAACAGAATCAGGCAAGAAATTGAAGATCAGTGCATGCCTCCAAAAGCCAGTCTGTATCCTAGTGGGGGAGACAGAGCTGCTGGAAATGGGAGGTTTCTGCACACATCCCTAGGAGGTGGCACTCCAGCACCTGGCCTGCAAAATGCAGTGCATCATGAGGGGGCAGTGATGGAGAAAGAGCACAGATGTTCACCTGACTTCCCAAGCAATCTGTAGAGAGCTGACCACCACCAATTAGCAAAAAAGCATGGGACTGAAGTTATGTTATTAGAAAGAAATAAAGCTGCATTCCTGAAAAGTGAATTTGAAATCCTTTTATTTTGTTCTCAGGTTGATACCCACACCACTGCCCGTATGTTGAATGATCAACTCCTCCACCACCTCAGAAATACCTATTTCTCAACTCCATTAATCTAAAGACCATAATTCAGCATGAAATGGGTATCAAAATAGCATCCATTTCACAAGATTAAACAACTTGTCTGGTTAAGCATTAATTGCTCCACTTTGGCCACTCCTTGCCCACTCACAGGAGCTTTCTGTGGATTACTGCTTTATAATTGCCTGCCCCCTATGCACACAGGCACTGCAATCTTCTGCACACCTTGACAGCATCCTGGTTAAGAAAATGAACATTGCACATTCCCCTGACACAGCATTTTATCTGCTGGGTACAGGAAGCCAGAGGTTGTTTATTCAACTTCTCATGGCCCATTAATGACATAATGCTGGCCACAGCTGTTTGGGACTGCACAAGACCAAAGCAGAGGAAGAAATGCCAGAAAGACTTCAAACATGCTGCTCATATCAGAGCCTGGCTGGGAAGGTCCTTGAAAGTTGTCTAGGGAAGTGTAGCTTTACAGCTCCCTCAGGAAGTAAAACCAGGATTAAAGCCTCAGACTTGGCTTCGCCTGAAGACTCAAACAATCTTAAAATGAATAATCTCATGTGAAGAAGGTGGCAATGACTACTTTGAGGAAGAGACAACTGAAAACTTCATTTTCACTCTGCTTAGTCAAATTATCTAGTAAAAAACAAGGATGTGCCATATATAAAGGCTCACAAGCCCTGGAAGTGGGAAGCTAACCCTGGCCAGGGAGTCTGTGCAGCAAGGGGCAACTGCTCCAGGACTGAGGTGCACCAAGCACAGCAATACAAGGATAAGGACGTGCTCCACCTAAATACCACAACCAGGGAGATACCCTGTAAAATTTATTTTATTTCATGAAGCTTACAGAACTACATCACCATGAATTTTCCCAAAGAAAAAAAAACAAATCAAGATTCTTGTCTTCCTGGTCGCAGAGAAAAGCAGAAAAAGTCTAAGAGAAAAGCTCAAACCCATTCCACATCCAAGTTCAAAAAAAAAAAATTTCATTAGTTTTAAAACACTTTATAATTGAAAATTGGGGCTGGGTGATGTATATTGTTTACATAAATACATGTATATATACATATACAGCAGATAAGAGGAACATGACCTGCAGTGCTGAGCTGATTCCTCAGCTTAGCAATGTCCAGCAGAAAGAAAGGATCATTGTGTAAATTTGTTCCTCTCTATAAAAGGACTGTCCATGGCAATGAAACACCCCATTATTGAGGCTGTGTCTGAAGTCATGCTCAGAAGAAAGACCAGCACCCTCCCTCATCTTCCCCAGACCTTCCAGGGTAACCCCTACTTACAATTGTGAAGTTCATAACCTTCAGAATCCAGATGGTCATAGCAAGGTTCACCAGGATTAAAATCATTAGGAGCAGCACAAAGAAATAGAGGCACCTCTTCCTCCAGCCATAAATCCCCACTTTGTATACCTGGGGTCCTTCCGAGGTCTGCATGGTGCTCCGCTGTGGGTACTGTTCCTGAGGCATCTGAAATGATCACAAAGAGACAACCACGTGTATTCAGGGCCAGGAGAAAGCCAGTGATAAAAGCTGCTTCTGTCTGTGCCTCTTGGAGGGTTGGGGGATTTTTTTCAGAGTTTACCAGCTGGGCAGCAGCTCTTTGGATACCTTGGTTATTTTTCCATCTGCCTGGTGTGCGCAGTAAGAGACCAAGAGAGAATCTGATGTGTTAAATGTNGGAAGGAAGGAAGGAAGGAAGGAAGGAAGGAAGGAAGGTTCTCATCCTCCATTTTCAGGTTGAGGAAAGCCACTTTCTCAGGCTTCCCCAGGCATCATTTCTTACGTTTTCAGCTTATTTTGATGCACAGATTGGGGAGATCATCTCTAGTAACNGAGTTTACCAGCTGGGCAGCAGCTCTTTGGATACCTTGGTTATTTTTCCATCTGCCTGGTGTGCGCAGTAAGAGACCAAGAGAGAATCTGATGTGTTAAATGTGTATGAATGTACTTATAAATACACGTAAGCACGCTGTCTGAAGGTATCCTATGGAAATCACTCTGGAGTGACTCTGCTCACTGCCCCAGGTTTTGCAAGGCAGGCACTCCAGGGCCTCCAAGGATCCTGAGGGGAAAATTCTGCATGCGTTTGGTAAAAGCAGTTGAGTTCAGCAGTTTGTTTGGAAGATGCAATATGACTTCTCAGAGGTTTAGTTTAAAAAAAAATAAAATATCATCTCAAGCAAAATCATTCCTTCCAACCAAAGACAAAAAAGGCAAAGGGGAAATGTTTGCCTTTCCCCTTCNCGGAGTTTGCTGAATGTTTTGCATTTTAGACTCTAGACAGATAAGAAGCCACCGAACACGTTCTTGCACTGTGGATTCTTCCTCAGGGTTGCTGGCACTGATGTTTGTATGCAGTGAATTACAAAATTTACATCCCAGGAGGGAGCAGTGTGAGTTCCCCTGTGGGAGTGTGATGTGCATGTCTGGAATGAGGCAGTTTTAGGAATGAGATGCTGCTCAGGGAGGGCAGCTGGGACACCAACAAACACACGGGCTGGAGCAAAGCAGATCTTTTTACACTGCCACAACCACGCCAACCCGTACAAACTTGAACAACAATAAATTACAGAGTTTCCTCTACCTGGGGGAAATTATAACTGCAACTACTGTACAGTCAAGGATTTTATTGCCTAATATTTTAACAGGGTATCCTGGAGAGCACATATTAAATACAGCGTCTCCCTTGGAGAAAAATGAATAAATTGCATTTCTAACCCTCTCAAACCATGGAAAAGGTTTGACCAAGGAGAAACAATATGAAATACCCAGCTAAAAATACCCCTTTATTGCAAAACTTGTTTATTCACTGTATCTCTTTGCTGCTGTCACTGCTTTTTTTCTTTACTTGTTGTTTCTAGGATGGAGAAAATAGCATATCCAGCTGGGGCAAAACTTTACAAACATCAAAAGAATTTATAGCAACAGAACACAACCACAAAGAGCAACTTGCATCCATAGAGTAGCCTGGTTTTGAGAATTTCTCCAGTTCTGATAAAATATTTAACTCACAGCTGCCCTAACAGAGATAGAGCAACTGAAGTACTACAACATGTGTGATGAGCAAGACTTAGCAATACAGTATAAATTCATTACAAGAAAATAGCATGGCAATTGTAGATATCATGTTCTTTCTATACAAAGTCTCACATGGCCACATTTAAGCAATATTTACTTTCTAGCTAGTGTTCCCCTCCAAAATGTAAATATTACCAAAAAATTGCTCATGTCTGTAGTTCTTCAGGGAAAGAAGACAGGATGATGGACAGAGAGTGCTGAGGTGTGTTAAACAAATGAGCAAAATAATAAAGTCTGCAAGGCTACCACCGATGGAACCAGCTATATCCACTATCAATAATCTGTACTGTGTGGGAGGGAGGAGTACGCTAGTCATAATCTAAATTTTGGCAACTTTTCCTGACTCAAACATTGAAAAGAATTAAGGCACCAGACAAAAAAGTACTGCTTTGAAAGAATATCCAGTGGCTGCACTAGCTGGTGACATCTCCCTCCTTTCAATTACTGAACTAAGAGGAAAGGCTGCTGCTGCTTAATAGGATTTTTCATTTCTTCTTCAGGAAAATATTAGGAGCCACCACTTAATTCTGCAACAGTGGAGAAAAGATAATACTGCAACAAATAGAGAAATTGGAAAAGAAGCATGCCTTCCAAAAGTCAAACTTTAAAGTGAGAGGGCTTAAAGATACATGTGCACAGCACTGGATCACCACAACTGCATGAACAATCCCACCTACAACAGAAAAAATGCAGCAGCCAAATCTTTGTAATTTAGCTACAAACAACATGACTATGACTACAAAAATATAGCCTGGAATGTGGGAATTTCACCACGGGACTCTTGGTTCTGCAGAAAAAAAAGTAGTAAGTTTTTGCACAAAAGCTGTACACTGAGTCCTTACATACACCAACACTGCAAACAGGGCCTGAGACAAAATCCAGTCCACTTAGAAAAGCTATTCATCCTCTTGCTTTAGCATACCTTAGAGATATGGCCCATGACAAGAAAGATGTATTAGTTTTTTTAAGACCACAGGAAGAGCCCTGTCACCCCACCTGCTGATCTGCACAGGCTGCTCACAGAGTGCTTCTGCAAAGAAGCTTCAGCACTTTCCTTCAGCAGAGATAAACCAGGCTCAGCTGAAAGGCACCAGAGAGCAGAACTGGCTCTGAGCTTCCAAAATTCACACCAGACCTCACCAGTTAGGGCAAATCTTTGCTCCATGCCTCCCTCCCTCCTTCCACCAAGTCCTTCTTGGCAGCAAGTTCCTCACCCAGGGTGTGCAACCCACATTAGCAACTCCTCAGGCAGAAAAGTGGTTTTTTTACATGCACAGGGATGAATCAACACCTTTCCCACATAAACACTGGCACTGTAACATTCCTGGCCATGCTGCCTTTGTAGGCTCAGTGAGGGCCATGAGCAGGGTGAGGTATTACATAAGGAATCAATAATGTTTCTCTGCCGTGGGGGTTTCTTTGATCAGCACTTGAAGGATGTGTGTTTAATAACAGAACAATTTCAAGCTGCAAGAGGATGCAGTCTGGGAAGGCAGCTTCTGTCTTATAGGCCCTCTTGAAATTTGCTGCTGGAAGTGTCCCGGAGCTCATGGAATCAGCTGATTGCAGCAGGAATGGCCCTGAGCCTTGCACAGCCAACACAGCATCTCCCCGCCCAGCCTGCCTGCCTGTAACTGAGGTGTAACAGCCTCATCAGAAAAATCAGCAGCATCTGACCCCAGGCTGACCCAAAGCACGGTGATGGGAACACATTTCCAGAGATGAGAGAGGGGTTCAAATTCCCTCAGGTCTTGGACCTACATCTCCCACATCTGCCCTCTCTTTGTGTCCATATCACCAACATCCTCTTCTCTTTCTCTTTGTTTTCTGAAACAAAAACCTTTTCTTTTGGGCTGAAATGAGGAGGAAAAAAAAGCCCTAAAAACCTTCAGAGGTGCTCTCTGCCATATCACTGGAAGGCATTGTACTTGTATTCACTAGCTGTAAATGCACTGCAGATTCATCCTCTTTAATTTCTCTGTCTTTTAAGTGCACAGTATCCACCAGGTTCAAAAGAACAGACATTTCTGGAGTGTGACTGAGAACAAAATCTGGTGTGAAGAAGAGTGTTTTGAGCCATCTATCAACAAGACATTTTCCGTCTCCCCTCCCCATAAAACTCTCTCAAGTTTGACACCCCCAGGTCCATTAATCCACCAGCAGCATGACCCAAAATTGATTTATGGCCATTCACATGGGTCAGACCACAACCTGGGTCTCCATAAAAAGGATCAAGCTCTGGAAAATGACTTCTCAGTTGCAGCATGGCCAGCAAGGGCTGAGTATTGGGGAACAGCCCACGTGATGAATATAGCTTGGATAGTTAAATCTCATAGCACTTTTCTCCAGGACCATCTAAGCCATGAACTTGGCTTCTGTGACTGTTACTGGTGTCCCCAAAGCTTAAATCTTTGCTCTCTGCTTGTTCCTCTATTTCTGTCAACAGTGCCTATCCCTCCATATGAGAAGCAGTTCTTCCCTGAGTTGGGAACACCATCACCACTCAATGCCCATTTCTCAGGTACCACTGCTGTGTGACAGATGGCCAGAGCAACAAAAAGTAAAAGAAAACATCCTAAGGAATGTTCTTTTCTTTTATGAGAAGTCTCTTTCAGTGGGGTAGACCACATGTAGTGTTAGTCAAACATCTGGCCTGATTCTGGCAAACATAAGCACATCAACAAGCTTTTTTTGATCTGTACTCCATCAGGGCACACTCTGCCCAGTCCACTGGAAAACACCTTCTTTCCTCTTGCATCTTGGGGAAAATGGACTCAGCACAGGCAGCTGGGGAGACCTTGGGGATTCATATCCTGGTAAAGCATCTCATTCAGACCCCTCAGGCTACTCCCCACCTCCACTATCTTGAAAGCTCTCGTAATTTCCCCAGCTGTTTGGGCTGGCAGCACTTCGACAACAAATGTGTTTGAGGATAAGTGCACTGCAAGAACCCTAAACCTATTAGAATTTGCCAGAACAAACCAAAGTAACAGGCAGCTCCATCTCTGAATTGTACTTCCTAAGCCAAAAGCGATATTTTATTATGCTGCAAGAATCTGTGAGCAATGTGATGTCACTATTGCTTCTCTTCTCTGAGAAGGACAGAAACATGTCTGCTTTTTTATTTATGACAGCCTCTTTTAAATTTTACACTTTTTCCTTGATAGTCAGCTTGTCTCAATACTTTCTTTCAGAATTAAGAAGAAAATGGAAAGCTAGCAAGGAAGAAAGAGTCTCTGCAGTGAGTCCTTTAATGTATCAAGCTAGTCAACAGAGAATGTCTTTCACAAAATGCCCCACGATTTGTGGTAAAAAATTCACACTGCATGCAAACACCACACCAGCTTTGCTGCATTCACACGCTGCTTCCTTTGCACCACTCAGATGATGTGAAGCACTCACAGCCTCTGTCCATCAGTGCCAAGTTTAGAAAAGCTCTTTCCCACCAGAGTGCCTCAAAGCAGGATGCACAAATATGAGAACTACACCAAAATAGCCAGCAGCAGGTGTGACTGCAGGAGGCTGTGGGAACAGCAAGGGGGATACAATCAACTGAGCTCGAATCAGAAAGCAAGCCACAGGAGGTGACACTTTGCAGACTCCTGCCCCAACACACTCTCACCCCACAGCACCAAGAAAAGATATATGGCTTGTAGGAATGTGCAAAGCAGGATCATAATATGGATTTATACGGCTGGAACCCAACCAGCACGGCACAAATTGAGAACTGTGGGCTTGAGCATGTGCCAGGATCCAGAGTGCAGTCTCTGCAGTGTTCCTGCTCACACAAGTTAAAACTTGTTCTGCTGCATCTTCCATCTTCCCTCCACATGATGTGCCTTCTGTGCTAATCCATTTGTTCTTTTGCACAGACTCTCTCTCTTTCTGGCTTGCTGCTGGGAAGGACCAGGAGAAGGGATACACATATTAGGGTGTGCTAATGGCTCTCCTGTCTATCTGCTTCCAAAATCAAGAGGCTCTCCACTCTGCCCACACATGCACACATTCTTCAGTCCTGCTGGATTCAAAGCTTGAATGCTTGACCCAGGTGGAGCTGCACAGGGGTCACTGAGGAGGCTCAGGAGGAGCTGCCAAAGGCAGGGAGGAAACACCAGCTCCCATGGCCCTGGCTGCTGCTGGCTAAGATGGATATATTCCAGCCTCTTCACATCTCTGGCTCTTCAACGCTGACAATCACATTTGGGAGGTGGCATGCTGCATGATCAGAGGCAGGAACTTGAATTTTATTTGGTTTTTTTAACAATAAGCTAATAGCTAGCAGTGAAGAAGATAACAGGCTGACAGGTTGCCTAAACTAACAGCTGCTGAGAAAAGCAATAGAGATCCAAGCCTGCAGGGTAAGATTGCAGCCTGTGAAGGCTCAAGAAGTTCCAGATCATATAAGATCTTTATTTAACACAGCATCTTCACAGATGCAGGTGTATTTTATGCAAAGCAAATTTCAACCTTATCAAGCCTCTTTATTTCCCTCATATGCCTTCCCCTTTCAGAGCTCATCTCTGTCCTTCCTCTCATTCCCTTTGTTCCCCACCAGCCTCCAGAAGCCACAGTACATCCGTGTCTCCTGCAGGATGCCCCTCCTGCACTCCAACCCCAGAGTCTTCACTTGGCTCCAATAAACTCAACACTCTTCAGCAGAATTACGGGGAGAAATATCTGGTCCTGCCACATTCTGGATCTGTTGCCCTTTGGAGGGGAAGCTCCCCTTGCCCCTGAATTTTGGGGTGCCAAGATGAGTGACTGTTTGAGCCCTGCTGGATGCAGGCAAAGCTAACTGTGTGTCTGCTCCCTTGAACCAGCCAGAGATTCCTAGCACTGTCCCATCATATCATTTGATACCCTTAATTCATTCCTTGTTGAAAGGAAATAAAAAACAACACCACCACCATAAAACACAGCTAAAAAAGCATTTTCAACACATCAGATAACACTGCTCTGAAAATCCAAGGCAGAGGCAGTGGCAGAGGCAAGGAAGTTTGTGAGGTGAGGCGAGGCAGACTCCTCCTGACACCTCCATCCCTTGACGAACGCGCGCTCCCGAATCCCGAGCCCAAGCCTGCCATATAAGGTGCTGATATCTCTGCAAAGGCAAGACAAGCTTTAATGCTGCAACTAAAAGGATGAGAGAACATTGCCTAAATCTGGCAGGTCCCTAAAGAGGGAGTGAGCTTTTCATCATAAATGTTTCTTCAGTTATTTGGGGAAAGAAACGCAAATCGGAAGAGAAGTTGCAGATAGAACAGCCCCTAAATTAATGTTTTCCCTCTTAATCCTCTCTATGTGGCTTCTGACCGTGCTGTCTGTTGCAGTTTGCTCATGCTTTATAAGATACAGGGAAAAAAAATACTCAGACAAATCACAAGGCAATGATTATTACTGAGTTGCTGCCTCTCTCCACAAGCTTGCTGTACCAGGAACTGGCAAACAACCCCCAGACAAACATGCTTTCAACTCATTAAACAACTACAATACAATGCACTTATAAGCGTATTTACTGTAACTGAGTCACATTTTTCATCCAAATATCTGAGTGACACATGGTCCAGAGCCAACCTCTCAGTTGCTTCAGGTTATACACACACTTGCTCCCCAAAATGAAAAAGTTGGGGATTATTTGGGTGCAGCATTCCCTCAGCCAGAGACGCGGCGCGGGCGTCGCTTTGCCTGCAGCTTTACTATTGACACAAATTTAGCCAGAAACCACCACCCAGCCTCAGACTGCTCCCAACCCTTCGCAAATATGCCACAACTTCGCATTCTGACTCTTTTTTTTGCTCTAAGCAGCAGTGTGAAAGCAAGAAGCCCCTTCGCAGAGGCACAAAAGGACGGAAATCCGCGCGGCACTGGCGGGATGGAGCAGGGCAGCTCTTACCTCTCCCTTGGGATGGATGAAAGCCTGGAGGGTGCAGGAGCCTGGGGAAGATGCAGCTCAGCGTTCAGAGCAGCACGAGGCCTGGCCTGTGCTCATGAGCTGCCCCTGTCAGATTTTCCAACAGCAGAACTGCAGCCAAGTCCCTGCCCATGCCTGAAGAATTTCCTGAACAGCATTCCCGTTCTTTTTCTAACTGCTTTGAAACCACACTGTCTGTACTTCAATAAGGCTTTGTCAGGCCAAGTTACAGCTACTGGGCTGGCTCCAGCAAGCAATTGAAAACACATGTGTTTTGCATTAAAAGCCCCCTTCTCCCTGCACACATTCAGACACAGACACCCCCGTCCGCACCCAGCCCCGGAGCCTGCCTGCCTTGCCTTCGCTGCCATTTCGGCTAAAAGGAATAAAGGGATTATGTTGGTGGAGATTTTCTTTGGGAGAAGGAAAAATGGGGTTGGAGGGATCCCATTCCCACTGATAACACCTCACCCTGCCTCCTGTGCTTTGCTGGTGTCATGGGCTCCCAGGTGAACAGCCAGCTTTGCCAAACACCAACAAGCAAGGAAGCGCAGGAATTAAAATTTCAGTTCACCACTACTCTCCCCTTACCTTTGCCTCTGTCTCTTCTAAAACTATGAGAAAAGAAAGCATATTTTTAGCATCTCTAGACTCAGTTCAGCACATCAGAACTGTATCCTAATCTTGACACATACTCCTCTATCTGCTTATACTAAAAATAATACAACTATTTTTGAGTACTTTCATCCCTCTCTGCTTTCCAGCTGTCCTAACCTTTATAACCCAAAATATTTTAAGCACCTTGCATCTCTTTTTAAAGAGCATTAACACCGCTCTGGCACTGGTTTAACGAAAAGAAATAGAAGATATAATGTTATACCTTTAATCAGAACGGGTCCCAGTTCTTAATATCTGTAATCATTTCCAGGCAGCACCATGGGTCAAGGCATCAACCGTGGGCTCTGCAGCTTGGGATGCCCTGTGCCTGGCATGTGCCTGGGAAGCAGAGCTGGAGTAGATGTGGAAGCACACATGGATGTCCCCCTTATTCCACCACGGCTAAGTCCCACCAAAGATGAAGCACAGCAGCAGAGTTGTCAAGGTAACAATATAGAAAAGAGACAGTTTAAAGAGAGAGAGAGATTTTCCCCTCCTAATGCTCCTTTTCAAACCGTGCACTCCACTTCTTTGGGGTTATTCTGTTCTGTGGTTTGCAGAGGTGTGGTGGGCAGGTGAAGTGTTTACAAGGGATAAAGGCAGTGGTGATTAGAAGTAAAGGGAGCTCTGATCCAGCACTCTCCAAAGGCAGAGGAAGCCTGCTGCCTTCCACGGGCTGTGGCTTCAGTCCATGGCAAGGACTCATTCACCTACAGGAATGTGAGATCTGCCTTTCACCCATCAGCAGTGAGATCTCACAAAACCCACGTGGGATGCCCCTGTGGAAAGCCTGCAGTTCATCCATCCAAGCTGCTGTGAGAGCTGCTGTGCCCACACCATGCGTGGCTCTTGCCTGCACTTTGCCCTGCTACCAAAATGCTATTTCCTTCTTCCTGCACAGAGCCACACATGGGCCAGCAGCACTGCCCTCGTGCACAGGCCAGATGTGGGCAGCCTGGAGCAGCTCTCAAGCTGCAATCAGTGGGGATGGATCCAGACTAGGATGCTATTCTGCAGAAGACAGGACAGGAGGAAACCACACAGTCATCCTGCCTCAGTTTGCAAGACTTTCAAACAAAAGGCGAGCACACACACAACCACTGGTGGTAGCATTTCACATCTATTTGCACAGCTTGTGAGGAGTCAGCTTGTGCCAGAGCAGAAACCACAGGCTTGTGGATCAGAAGAACTGTCTGTGCAGCTCAGAGTCTCCTCAACAAACTGCCACAGCCATGGTAATACTCTTTGGGTTGGCAACCAGCAACAGCTGAAACCAAAGGCGCCCGTACCAAAGTCTCTTGGTATAAATAAGCTGAAACAGAAAAATATGAACTGCAGATTCACATAATTAGATTTTCAGTTGTACAAGACAATCAGGCATCTGCAGAGCTGTTTGCAAGATGATAGCAGTCCGTGCCTTCTGTCTTAAATTTCCCTGTGGTCTTTATTCAGCAAACCAGTTATGGATGGGGCAGGCAGTAACGTCAGTGGATCGCCGTGTGTTTTGAGTTAAGCACATGCTTTAGTGCTTTGTGGCCCAGGACTTTTTATGGCAGCCTGGCTCTGGCAGGATCATTAGTCCAATCATTTAAAACATGGCAGTGCAGCACTTTGAGATTACTCAGTTCTTTACATAAATACAGTAAATCAGTGGGTTTCAAATTTTTCTCGCTGTGCGGACCCCTAAATATTTGACAGAGGTGGTGCATACCCCTGTAATAACTTCACAGAGAGAGATTCCTACATACCTTACAAAACCCCCTCTTAACTTGTCATTTTCCCCTTGGGGATAGTCCCCAGGCCTCCCATACGTCTGTGGACCACAAGCTGGAAACTGCTGCTAGAGATAACTTAATCCCTTATTAAAAATCTAAATGATCTCTTCTGTTTATGTGAGGTACTTTCTATCTTCAGAATATTTATGCGAGCTAGCAGCATGCTGGCAGGTAGAGACATGGGGAGGTGACAGCATTAATACTGCATTTTTTCCACTGGCATAATTAGTAGGCCAAGTCTATAAATATTTACATTAAATCTGTCAGGCATCACACCAACCTCACTGATAACTTCAGGGGTGTCTTACTGTAAACTGCATTAATGCCTCACTATTTTGTCATCAAGTAACACATAAAATGCTCCTTCAAGCTAAGCCACTTTGAGTAGGTTGTTTTTATCTCTTTCTCATTTGGGTGCAGGGTTTAAAGACGCTTCAAGCATCAGAACTGTGGCTCAGGGACTGTTCTATTTTTCTGTTATTGAGCTATCATTTGTATTAGTGCCAGCACGACCAAAAATATATGAAGCTTGCAAGCATAAACCTTAAGTTGATGTCGACATAACTATCTGTGTAACTGCTATTATTCCTCAGAACTGGCAGGGTTATGAGGATTAAAAAAACCTACTAGAGCTCTTTGGGAAAATGAAAACAAATTAACCCCCCTCAAAGCTTCAGTATCTTTGCAGCTGGAGACTGTAACACATAGGGACTTCCATTTTGTGCCGGAGATCCAATCCACCTGGATTCATTAATTTCTACTCTATGAAGAGACCTACAAAAGACAGGAAGGAAAGTTCCTTCTCTACCATTTATACCCGCCCTCACTTTTGACATTTTCTAGAAGCAGCTGGAATTTATTTAATATTTACTGCTGAATTATCAATATTCATAATCAATTACGTTTAACAAATAATATCTATTTGTATACAAAATGAAACTTGAGATTTTCATGCTGTGCAGATTTCCAGGAAGTCTCTCAAGCATTCCCCAAACCTTCCTAAAAAATTCAGGGCAAACCAAATATGCAGAAAGAATCAGCATGTAAACACAGGTGTGGGTGCACGTGGAGTGGAGGAAGAAGTCAAAATGAAAATTTTATTATCTGAAATAATTAAGCAATCCCTTGGTTTGAGCTTTCCTTCCAAATGACTTCTTTTAAAATCCATTAAATGTCTCGAAGTATCACAATAGAATAAATATAAATGTTTAAATATTTTTAATGTCTCAACTGAAAGAAATCATCTGCCAAATTATTATTATTTTAAATCACCCTCAGCCTTGGAGCCTTTTAAGAGATCTCTCGAGTACCCGTGTGCAAAGGGAGAAGCCAAGACTCATTTCAGCTCCATCTCCTTAAATGCAGAATTAAGGGAGCTGATGGATTAGAAAGTTAACTATTTTGGGTCAGGAGCAGCAAGCTGAGGGAAGGCAGCTTTTGGCATTCCTGATGGATTCAATCAGCCCTGAGCACGCAGAGAGGATGGAGGACAATGCCATGAGACAAGGAGGGGGTCCCCAAATTTGTGCAGGGAGTGGCAGTAGCTGTAGGGGTGGAATGCAGCAGTGAAGGGAGAAAACCCTTCCCCGTGTGTGTGTGTGCAGGGAATGAGTCTGACTTGATGGCACGGAGCAAAACCCTCTTTAAGTGCTGGGAGTGCTGAAGGCACACAGGTCATCAAGTAATCACACAGGGCTGAGATGGACTTTTTGGACAAGTGAAAAGGAAATGGGAGAAAATGAAATGTGTGTGTGTGTGTTTGAACATGGCTGTGTGCTGGAAGCAGCCGACCTGCAGTGCCTGCATCCCCCTACGTCCTCACCCACTGCTCCAGTTTCTTCACAGGAGATAAATATGGCTACTTTTTAGAAAGAAGTATAAATATAGGACCGGTCATGAGATGCAAGATCTGCTAATTCTTGGAGACTAAAGAGAAAGAGGGACAGAGCTGCTCTTGTAGACAGGCGTTCCAAGGATGCTCTAAATTTCATGCAGATGAGAAACTCCAGTATCAGCAGAGGTGACCCTGACACTGAGTGATTCCCATGACACTGAGTTATTTAGATCTGAGTACTACATTTTCTCCTTCTATTCATCCCAGACTTAGCAAACAGTGCAATAACATAAACAAATCAAAGGAAACACAACAAAAAGTCCTGGTTTCATACTAATGTTACAGGTGAGCTGGTCAACAGCAGGTCAGGGCAGGAGTCAGTGTTGCTTGCACAAGGCCAAAAACACAACCTGAGTTCAAGAGAAGGACTGAGCTTTTATGAGAGGCCAGACTCAGAGAGCTGCTGCTCAGGGTCTGGAGTTCAGAAACATTCACATCTCTGCTGCTGCTATGAGACAAGGATCAAAGTGGCAAAAAGTCATCACCAAAGGCACCTTCCACTGTACAGGCTCAGGAGAGCTGTCAGCAAGGGAAGGTGGAGGATGGAAGTACCCAGCACACCAGAACAACAGCAGGCTCATGCACACACTGATGTGCAACACCTACACTGAGAGCAGCCTGCTCCTAAGGCTCTTTTCTCCTTAGGGTCCAAACCTGCAGTCTCCCTGATCCCATGTGCAGCCTGCAGTGTTCCCAACCCAAAACCTCTGTGCCGTGCTCCTTTCCCCACAAAAGCTGCAGCGGTGTTTACCTGTCAGCCAAAAAACCACAGCCAGGACCTCACCCAGCCCACCCCTCTACCCCAAATGCTGCTTCATAATTATTTTGATGATTTCAGCCATTTTCAGGCTCTTCTCAGAAATCATTTAAGGCCAGCAGAGCTTGTTAATAGGTAGAATGGAAAGTGTTCCTTTTCATTTCTCTGGCAACATTAATGTAATTATCCTGAATAATTCTCAAACTACATGGGCTGTAATTTCAAGGCAATATTACCATTACAGAGCCCTGTTCTTCCAGCCAGCATGTGTCATACTTCCCATCAAGAGGTTATTTATCAATAATCAGAAAGGTCTTCATTTACAAACAATAGGGTCTCTCCATTTGCAGAATGACAAGGGAGCAGGATGGGTGTCACCAGGCAAAAAGATGTGCCATGTCCCTGGCTTCTACTCCTCTGGCATAAGAAAGGCAAGGGGGAAAAAAACCCTCACTGCAAAGATTAATTCCATACAGATATAAGAGCAAATATTCAGTTGGCAAGGCCAATAATTGTTCTACTATTAAAGTCTTAACAGTATCCAAATTCATTACTCTTATCTGAGCAGCCTCAGGCTTCGTTCTTTCAGAAATTAGGTTCAAGGCACAGAGCTGCTCTCTGAGCTTTGCTTAGATATGTGCCCTGACCACGACACACCGTCACCTCAGCCTGCAATAATCATCTTCTGGGGGAACATTTCAGTTTCTCTGCTAAGTCTGTTGTAGTGGAGAGTTTCTGAGTATGGACGTGCCACTCTTACATTTGATGCAGAGCAGTTTCTGGTCAGGCAGAGCTGTTCAGCAGCCTGTGCTCATCACAGCCTTTCCCTTTCCAACCCAGACTATTTTTATTCTGTCAAGAAAGAAGCTCTGCTTGTACTTACACTTAGGTATCCTATTATATCACAAAGTTTAGCACCACCCGATGCTCCCAAATTTGGCTCCACAGAACAATTTCCGTAGGCAGCAGATCTGTATTTTCTCAAAGCAATTAGCAGGACTCTTGCAGAACACTAACGAGGCGGCCTGTCAGCCCGTCAGCAGCCCAGGACAGAGCCATCTGTTTTAACGAGCTCTGGGGTGTCATTCTGGACAGCAACACTTCTGCATGATCCTGTGAGACTCCTGAGATGGGCAGCTGTGACCTTCATCCATGTATCTGACCAAAGGAGAACTCTTGCCCTCCTCCTCCTGTGGCAGCATTAGGCTCTCACCATCAGGCTAAAGCCATCCAGATCACACTAGGTATAGCTGAAGACATTTTTTACAATGAGGGTGGTGAGGCATCAGAACATGCTGCCCAGAGAGGTCCCTGCACACTTTCAAAGCCATGTTGGACAGGGCTTTGGCCAATCTGATGAAGTGGAAAATGTCCCTGCTTATTGCAGGGGGCTTGGCCCAGATGACCTTTAAAGATCCCTCCCAACCCAAACCATTCTGTGATTCTAAAACTTGATGTACAACATCCTCTCTGGAACAAGCAGCAAGGAGACAACAGATCTGGTAACCAAAATAATGAGGAATCTTTGGCAAAATTTTGCAAATTCTTTCTCTCTGCTTATATTCTGCAAGAGGTGCTAAGGCACGTGCTGTTCATAAAGCAGCTCCTGACAGAATGCAGACACTTGGAGCTGTAGCACATTAAAGAATGATTGTGCTGATACATAAACAAACGCACACATACTCACATATTTTGAGTTTCAACAGAGAATAATGGGGAAGGTTTAAAAAGCTAATTCCTTAGAAAATTAAGCTACACTGAGATTGTGTCAGAAGGAAGGAAAAAAGATGCAATGGCTTGAGAAATAAATGCATGCTTGTATGTCAGTAATTACACCTGACCTTTGCCAGAGAACACAGTATGGCAGAGGCATATTGGTGAGGATGTGTACACCAAGGATCATGAAAAGGCCATTGTGCAAAAATTCTAGACCTGGATTTCTCTACAGAGATACACTCAAGGGCCCCTCAATCTCAGTATCTCTGCTTCAGTTATTGGCAGGATGTCACAAAGGGTAAAAAGCCATTTAATTGGGAAATACCTTTATTTCTGTAGCTATTACCTCTCAGTTTCTGAGAGGATTCCTTGTGCTCTCCTATACCTAAGCAGGTTTTGGAGCCTGGGCTAGGAGGATTTCCTGTGTGTTCAACAGCATCAATAAAGGCTGCAACTTCCAAGAGAGTTGCTGAGACCATTTTCACTTGGTCTGCTCTCCTCTTCCAAACATTTATCTGATTCAGCAGTTGGTGAGGTTTAACCCTCACTGCAATGTCAGAGGGCTGCTGCTGCTGCTCCCAAATCTCTCTGTGACCCAAGAGTCGTGCTAGAGGTGCCTGTAACAATGTTTGTTCCCTTCAGAGTACAGAAGAGAGAATCAAATGTGCTGTCCCTTCCTCCACAGAGCCAGCATACAATCTGGTTCCTGGCATTGTCTCTTTATCCCACAACCTTATAGTTATGGTCTTGGATTCCTTGGGAGCACAGAGACCCCAGCAGCCCCTACCAGCACCACGCTGCAGGAATCTTCACTGCAGAGGCAGAGGAATGGAATGAAGTTCCTCTTGCAATACTCATCTCCATATGGCAGAAAAATAAGGGGCTCGTTTTGTGACTCCTCTGCGTGTGCAAAACATCCTGTGGTTTGGCAGCAACAGGATTTTCTTTTCATTAGTAGGACACAGGGAAAACCTTGCCACATTCATACATTTTGAAGTGGAATTTCATCACTGCTGTGATTAATGTCAACATCATTTCTGCCCTAAATTCTCCATTTCCCCAGGCTAAAAATACCTTCCTGGATTTCTTGGTATTATCCAATAAAAATCACAAAGGGAGAGAGGGCAAGGAGAGGAAAGGAGAGAGAGGTGCTTTTTGTCTTTCATCCAGACTTTGTTTTTGGGCAAAGTAGCTGTCAGGGAGGTAAAAGAGATGTTCCAAAAACGTGAGGGATTTTACCTGCCCACATTTCTCCCCAGGTTATGACAAAAGTTTATGTGGATGCTTCTCAAAGAGTAGAAGAATTTTCATGTTATGCCTCAGTCAGAGGTTTAATTTACAATTATAGTTTATGAAGTCACTAACAGGTAATTTTAAAAAGTTTATTTGCTTCTGCTTTTTTTTTTTTTTTTTAATAAGTGCCCTTGTGTCTTATTCTCATTTTCCAAATCTGTCCTGCTTTCTCCATTTCTGTGAGTTAGGAACATGCTCAAGCTGGTAAACTCCCCCTCCATAAGAGCAGGAAATATGCAAGGTGAAAAATTAAATCCCTTTTCTACAAACCCCATTTGCAAATGCAAAGACGAGGGTCTAGAGGGGAAGCCCTGTGAGAAGCAGTTGCGGTCACCAGGTTTGGTCAGCTTGGAGAAGACTGAGGTCAGACCTCACCAGGGACTGCAGCTCTTCCTGAGGGACAGCTCAGATCTCTGTGTGACAGTGACAGGACTCTGGGAATGGCTGGAACTGTGCCAGGGGGGATTCAGGATGGAGCTCAGGGAAAGGTTCTTCCCCCAGAGGGTGCTGGGCACTGCCCAGGCTCCCCAGGGAATGGGCACAGCCCCAAGGCTGCCAGAGCACCAGGAGTGTTTGGACAGCGCTCTCCAGCATGGGGTGGGATTTTTTGGGATTGTCCTGTGCAGGGCCAGGAGCTGCATGGGACCCACATGATCCTTGTGGGTCCTATACAAATCAGGATATTCTGTGATTCTATGGCTCTAATCAATAGCTGGGTGTTTTTGTAACCCCTCACCTACTGGAGACCAGCACAAGAGAAATCAATGCAGAGCATTTACCCTCAACTGTCTGTGAAAATAAACACATGTACTTAAGAAGTGTGATATTTAAGTCACAAAAAATGCATTGTAGCAGTGGGGTTAGATGTGAATTCTGCAGCAACTGTTCCTCAGTTCCAGAGCATCTGGCAGGAGCAGCACTGGGCTGTGTTCACATCAGTGCTGCTGAGCAAAGCCTCCCCCTCTCACCCCTGCAGCTATTTATCATCATCATCATCACACAAATCTGGGAGCAGCTTAGCACAGCGGCACAGAAGTCTCCATCCTGGCTGCCACATGGAGGTTAAACTGATCTGCCTGCAGCACAAGAGCACAGCCTGAGCCTTTCCTGTAACCTCAATCACTCAGGTGGTTCCTGGGCTCGAATGGGAGCAGGTGGGGGAACACGTGTGGGGAGCACGGTCTGGAACAGCCACTGAGTTTTATGGGTTCATCATCCCAACACATAAACCTTCTCCCAGCAGGGCTCCTTCTCACTTCCCTGTTTTTATTATTGTACAGCAAGATCTGAACAGCAAATCCTCAAAGGTTAACAGGCCTGTCCAGAAAGTGCAAGAAACAGACAGGCTACAGCCCATGAATTTTAATGCTCTACATGACAACAACATGCTATTTCTGTACTGGAGAGCAGCCCACAATCAGCACTATTTCAGTAATTGTGAGAGATGACAGACACCAAGGAAAGGTGCAATAACAGCTGTAAGACAACCTGCCTGCAAATGATAGTAGAAGACCACCATAAAGATTGGATGGCAGAGAGGGGAAATAACACAGCAGAGAAACCCCAGCAAGGACACCTCCACCTGCAAAAGCCTGTTGCTGTGCTACAGCAGCTCAGCACGTTTCAGATGGTGAAGCCCATGTGCAATTAGTCTATCTTTCTTCAAGAGGAAGCCCTGGTGGTGTCCACTTAAGAGAAATGACACCTTAATGCTGGAAGTTACAGGTTGTTGCCATCAAAAGGACAGAAATGTAACCACACAGTTCCCTCATCCACTGGATGCAGAAGCTGGCCTTGTGTTTTGAAGCAAGGAATGCTTGGAGGTCCTGAAACACCTCTAAACCAACATGCTTTAGGAGATATTAAAAAGAGAAGAAAAGAAAGCTGGCTACCTGTGTTCAGCTCTTTACTTACTGCAGTGAGTCTGCACCACAAAAATGCCTCTTACAACAGGACCCAGAGAGTGCTTAGCCCTCTCTGTCCCCAATTATTTGCATTTCTATATGAACACAACCCCAAGGATTCCTTAAAGATAAAATTTGTCACAATTAGGTGTTGGCATTTCTTCATAATTGCCTTAAATACTTCAATCTCAAGGAAATGTGGTTGAAAATGCAGGAAGATTATGCTGATTAGTTGCTCATAATTAGATACATTGAATAAAACCTGGTGCTTAGCATGTTTTGCATTTATATAGTCTTTATACAAAATTAACCTCAAAGATATCTCTATCATTTTTTAGTCCTTTGCTATCAAGCACATCTGATCTGCAAAGGATCATCTTCATAAACAGACATCTCTTGAGCATTGCTTAAAATCATTACTGTACCCACAAAAATGTTCTCCCAGCACTCCTCTTCTCCCTTCTGCTATTTATGAATAATCCTTCTAGTTATTTATGAAGGAAATAAGTCTCATCTCTATGGTGGGGAGAATGTGGAGGGGGAAAAAAAAAAAAACAAACATTGTTTCACTGCTCCAAATGTCTTTCAACCAGCATTCCAGCATTTAGCCAAAACTTTTGCTCAAAATGTTACCTGCTTCGTGAATCTAAAAGCAAGGACAAATATGTACATCTCAGCACAAAAGATGCCTTCCCCAGGGAGCACTGATGAAGATAAAGCTACTGGCAGACCTATAAACCCTATTGCCAAGGGTTGCTTGTGGATGAAACTTCCTTCTCCTGGTCTGGATTAAGAAAATCCCTAGGACTGACTGTTTTCCTATGCAAAATGGAAAACAGTCCATGACTTCCCTTGTCATGGAAGTCCTATTAATTTTCTTGGAGCACACAAAATTAGCTAAAAATGCTTATGTAGACTAAAAAAGACAAAATATATTTATGGAGCTTCTTTCTCTGCAAAGCAGTCAAATATGTCTTCAACTCTACACGTAAGCATTCTACTCTGAGCATCTGCATTTTTTCTGTCTGTGTGAGAAATGTTTCTTCTCCCTTTAGAGCACCATCCCCCTCTCTAAGCCAGAATATGAAATAAATATGGTACTGCATATAAACAGTGCACAATATAACAGAGCTTCTAAATTCAGAATCAGCCAAAAATATAAAGTTTTTCTTTCTCAGTGATTGATGTCCTCTAGAAGAAATAATAATTATATGGCACAAGGAGGAGGAAAAAAAGCATGTTGAATAATATAAGCATTTAGTCAAATCATAACTGAAACACTGAGGGGAAAAACTGCTTTAAAACTGCTTAGCCAGAAAAAGACAGCATTATCTGTAAAATGGATGAAAAATAAACCCCCTCCAATAAGAAAAGAACTTCAGAAATTTGTTATACGCTAATGCCATCTACCAGACATCAGTGGAAGTAACAGAGAGAAGTGTCAAAGAAACAACAAATACAACAGGGATTAAGTGAGTACTTGTGCACAGCCCCAGGTCTTTATTTTCTTAGCAAGTACTGAATTCCAAACCTTGTTCTACCTTTTCTTTCTTTCTTAGAGAAAGGACTCCAGGGCATCCATGAATGCAAATATTTATCATTTATTTTAATTGGCAAAGCTGCAGAATAATCTTTGAAATTCCCCTTCCAACATAACTTTGAGGCACAATATTTAGCTATGCAACTTTGAACTGTTATTTTTCTCTTGCAAGCTAATATTCTCTTATGAAATGAAAAAAACTCTTATTTTGTGTCAAATCCCACATTGTCTCAGAGCCTTTTCAGCCTGCCCTGACTGTCTTGATCATTGAGTCCAAACTCAAAGAGCTTTACAAGTGGTTACACTGACAATTCAATCCCAATGTATCTCCACCTGTATGTGGAGATTCCAAGGGCTGCCTGGTCACTGTAAAGGGGTTTTTACTTCTCTTCTAGTCCCAAATGGACCCTGATTTACAGCCAGCTCCAAACAACACCCCAAGGAGCTGTGCCAAACTTTAACAACACAGTTCCTTTCCTAGGAGAAAGTTTTCCACCTCCACTGAGGATGTACTTTTCCAACCCAAAGCTTGGGTTTTACTAGTATCCATCAATGTTCCTTTTGGACATCCACTAGAAATAAACAGCCTCTTCAGTCTCAAAGCTGAAAAACAGATGCAGGTGCAAAATCTGCCACTGCCACGCCATGGACACAGTGTCCCTCTGCTGATGCAGAAAGTGGGAGACAGATACAGCAAGATGTAAAACCAGCAGAGCACAATGTGGACCTGAAGCATTTTGAGAGGCTCAAGAACACTGCCACTTCAAAAGGAACACCATCTCTATATGTGTTTGTTCTTTCAGACAAAACCTCATTTCTTCCTAAACTTACTACAACCTACCCCAAACTTCTACCTAAACTTACTCCAAACCAACGAGATTTGTTAGACTTTCAGTCCTTAACATCTCTTCAGGAAAATATCCCAGAAATTCTGACAATTAGAAAGAATCTAATTTTCTTTTCAAATGTATTCAGATCAACAACATCTCTTTGCATTAAATTTATCCTTTTTTTCTACCCCCTCAAAAAAACTCCACAGTTTTCAGAAGTATTTACAGATTCCAACTAACAGAGGCACTACCCAGAAATTCTGCCAGTATTTGTCTCTTTCTGTTCTTCCAGAAGGGCAGAAACAAAAGCTTTTTAGTTGCTACACTTGGTCTGTGTCTACAATGGAAAGGTTCACTGATGAAGCCATGCTGAATAGCCACTGATTAAGAAATTGCAGCAGTTCTAGGAGCTGCTGCCGATTCAAGGTGAGAGGAATTGCACCAAGCTGGAGTTAGCTGGCAGTGCACAAAGAGGAATTTCCATGTTGTCAAAAATCTTCCACCGTGTCTGATTCTGGTATTATTTCCTACTGGCTTGCTAAGAAAAAACGAGCCCTCATCACACTCCTCTGGTGCTTTCTTTGCTCCTTGGATGAATATTCTGTAAGTGCAAATAAAATGTTCAACAGCAGCAATTTATTTTCTGTCTCTCACAGGAAGGGCTGGAGGCAGCCCTCAGGAGCTGGAAGCAAGTTTTTACAGCCAAGCCTCCCTGCCAGCTCTGAGCTCCTCTCCTCCTCCTGCCCTTTTTCTGTGAGATCACAGCCACAAGGCACCACAAGGCCACACCAACGTGATGCTGGTCCTCAGCCCCATCCCTACAGCTCTGAGAGCCTGCCTGACACTCAGGAAATTTAGCCATGAAGATCCAGACCCAACATTCCTGAACTGCAGCGAGAGGACACACAGGCAGCCCCAAACTGGGCAGAGAATCAATATCAGGGAGGAATATCTCAGTATTATTGCAATACAAGTCTAGGATTTAAACAGCTCATGTCAGAAGAGCTGAGACATGACATCACAAAATTTTTATTAGCAATCCATTGGGTTTTAAGCTTCCAGCTTCCCAGAGTAAGTTACGCTTGAAACCATAAACTTTTTTTTTCCCTCTGCCTCCAAAACTGCAAACACACAGTGCAACAATGCTTAAGCTCATTGACTCTCTTCTCTTCCAGAGCAGTCACTGCCTCTGTTTTGCTTTTCTTTTCTTTCCCAGGGTTCTGGCAGCATGTGGGTTAACAGGACAGTTATTTGAATGAAAGGCATTTCCAATAAATCAGCAGATAGCAAAAGGGAAAAAGCACTAGAGTAATTTCTTCTGCTCACAATTTCATTATGTTCTTGGCTTTGAGCCATTATAAGGTAAATCAGTCAAGTCATGTTGCACAGACATTTCTGAAAGAACAGTTTTTTAAATCACTTGGTAAGCCACACTCCTTGTTTTGAATGGAGAATCTTTCTTATTTTGTATGGCACTTTATGCCCATCTAAAAGTTGTGAAAAGGAGAGCTGCAGTCAGAGCTAGAGCTGTGATTTGGCTGCAAAGAGCACCTCATGGAACTGTCCCCAGGGCTGTCCCCATGGCCCGTTTCCTTTCCTTGCTGCACCAGACCTGATGACAGCATCCCAACAAATGGACACACTCCCTCTCCAGTTCCCTTTTGGCAACAAACCTTGGAATAATGCTCACCAAAGAAGGGATCACTGCTTGTAGGATCTTGGCCTGGGCAGGTCTGCTCAGGTGGTGACATTCACTAGGGCTGTCCCCAGCTTTTCATTTCCATCTGCTGCTCTCTCACCAGTCACTGGCTCATGGCTCCTTGGCAAACAGGGAAAAATGCAAAAACGCCCTGCTTTCACCACTGGGAAGGCTGTCCTGGGATGAAACTCCCAGAATAAGGAAATGGAGGCTGCTGGCAAAAATATTACAGTTGTGACAGTCTCTTCATTCTCTTTCTCCCCCACAACACTGGTGTGATCAAGAGGAGGCAGGACAGTGACACAGCAGCAGCAGCACATCGTGAACAGAAAAACGGGAGATGAAGACCAGGCAAACCCCACACATCAGCACATGGCCCTGACAGCACCAGGTCAGCCCTGCACAAACTGTCTCCCAGCCACTTTAATAGCTTCAAACTTCACACACCATCATTAACGTTCAGTATTTTTCCTTTTATAGCTCACAGCTTTCAGCTAAGTGTGTTCATCCAATTTCCCCCCATTCCCACATTTTACCCCCCTCAAAGTCCCTGAAAGTACCTTTACCTTCATGATTTGGAGTCTCACATAATTTACTGAAATACTGAGAATCAGTTATAGATGCCACACATAAAAGCCAAACACACTCTAAGAATCTCAATTTAACCCAGCAAAAGCATCCTCACGGGCACTCCAGCAGAGAGAAATCCCAATTAATACCTTACACAGAAACACAAGCTCTTCATGCTCAACCCTCAGATTCTGAGGGGGAGCCCAGTGTTTGCTGAAAGTAGCTGTGGCACACTTTAAACATCTAATTTCTGACTGTTCAGAACAGAAAGGCTGCTTGCTTTTGCCCCCCAGCCATCCAGCAACCTCTCACTTGGCCTAGGTTAGCACAGCAAGCAGCTCCTGCAGGAGGCAGAGATCCCTCACCAGTTTCTAAACTAGCTGACAGACACTTCCAGCTGCTTTTCAATGCATATTCCACTGTCAATCAAAATTACAGGGTATAATTAAGCAGGCAACAGCCAAGCAATGTCTGTCTTCTACCCAAGAACCCAATGAACAGATTAATTTACCAGTGAAATAGAGTAAGATGAATTCCTCTAAAAATAAACCCCTGAGAGACAAGGTACCATCAATTTCTTTCCTATCTAGTAGCAGGTTAAATATTGTATTTTTTCTGCAAAGCAGAGTTTCAAAAGTTGTCAAGAACTCAAACCTTTCTGTATCATCCCATATTAATAATGGTGATCTCTGTTCAACTTGCAAATTCAGCTCCTGGAGGCATCAAGGGCTCCTTCAGCCTCATGACTGGGATAACATAAATGGCACCAGATGTCAGAAGGAGGATGAGGTGCCACACAAACCATTGCAGAGTTGACAGAACCTGCCCCAAGCTGTTGTATGTTCCTGAGACCTTCTAAATACCTTGCTCTACCTGACATTTCTTTGTGCAGTAGGTATTATATTCACTTTGCATCGCTGAGCTTTAATTACTTTGACAACTTGCAGGGGACTTTTTAAATAATAATTTATTTAATCAACAGGTTTTTTTCATTGTAATGTTTGGTAGCAGCAAGAGATCATGCTAAGATAATGAAAAGCATTGGAGCAGCTGAAAACTTAATTAAAACACGTAAAAATTAATTATAGCGCTCATCATTGATTTTGTCTGAAAAAGCTGATATTGCAAATAGGAAATCAAAAGCAAGGAGGTCATGTGGAGAATCACTGATGCAAAAGTGATATATTCCAGAAAAAATACATCCACAATGAGAGGAGCCATTCACTCCAGGCTGACAATCCCGTGCTGAGCTGAATTCCATCCCACATCACCAAATTGCCAATCAAGCATCAATAAGGAGGCTGATTAAGGTGAAGCCAGAAGAACAGAGAACATAGAATATAACTGTTATGTAGATATGTGAGATCAGAATCACATGAATAATAAAGTCAGCTTTTACGGGGTCTTTTTCTGCCTCTGTACAAAAAAAAAAAGCAAACAAAAAAAATAGTTTAGTAGTATAACTATGAAATGTGACTCCTCAGGCTCTCCATAAATGCCTGAGATGTGTGCCTGGATTAGGACTACACACCTCGGTGCTGCAAAAAGGATTTACAGCATCCCTCAATGTCCATAACTAACCAGACCTGCTCATGCCTGCACTCAGTCCAGTGTTAGGGAGGCAAGGGGAGCAGCCAGGTGCTCTTACCCCTTCTGCTTTATTCTGCAAAAAAACAATGTACTGTCCTCTGTTTAAATAATAATTCTCTTTCCCTCCTGTCAGTTCCTGAACTTGTTTATAAAGCATATTATATCCTCTTTTCACTTGAATCAGTAGAGCCACTTAAGGTACCCTTTGAAGAAAATACCACAGTACAGAAAGGCCAACCTGGTATCAGCATAAATTTTATCCACAGCTCTACCTTTGGGCAAGTCACTTAACTACTCCAAGCCTAAAGCATGGAATGAAGGAAATACTGCTTTATCAAACTCAGCAGAAAGATTATCTAATACTATCTAATATTTATAAAGCACTTTCTGATCCTCCAGTAAAGACCATGGAAATGTAAAGAAGTACTGACCCAGATAAGGGTTAAGAGCAGAATCTTTTTTCCAGTGAGAGCTCTCAAATGACCTTGCAATGTTAGGATTTATTTTCAAGGCAAAGGAAGATCTGTCAGGTCTAGGAGCCATGTTTTGCTCTAACTGCAGATGACTTGCTATCAACAAGGAAACAAGTTTAGTCACTGATCCAAATGTCAGGAGCTGCCAAATCAGTGCTCTGATGAAATGTCAGGAACACTAACGTGGTTTCAGGGCTTCACTGATTTAACAGCCAAAATGGAATCTGGTCACATTCTTTTACTCCTCCAGGAAAATTACAAATAACCAGCAATATATACATTATATACCCCTCTTCAATTTCTTTGAAGTTGAGCAAACTAAAAAAAAAAACCATCTAAACCCGTAAATATTTCCACTTCTGTGTTTTAAAGGAGTCTGATCTCCACATGCTGGAAGTTCAAGAGTACAAAGATCCCATTTAATGAGAAAACTTCAAAATTCAAGGGTTTTCACACACCTGTAACTGCACCTTGTGCAGGAAGATACTGTGTAAAGGGAGTCCTTCAGTCATAAAGTGAACCAAAATACAGTATTTGACATAACAGAATGTTGAAAGGACAGGAAGAACAAAGCAGGCACACTCAGAAAAGATAATTGTACACTTTAAGACTATTTTCTTAGCCAACAAGTAAACTAAAACCAAACCACAACAACTAATAGCTTTTATTTAAATTCATTAACCTAATCCCAAAGAAATCTCTCTTCTGGTTAAAGCAGTCAGATGTTTCTAAATAAAATATTTAAAATATTCGTATGCTGTTGTCAGAAATACTCTGTGGGGAAAGAGTGACTATCAAATCCTTGTCATAGCAAGAAAAGTGCTGAAGACTTTCAGTGCTGGGAGAAACTGCAGATGCCTCACATGTTAGGCAGCTGTAAGAAATTCTGCCCCAGCTATTAAACACAGAATAAAAAGCCTCTGTAAGAACAATTCCACAGTGCTCATTTCATTGACTACACAGGTAGAACTAAACAGACCCCAAATCATCTCATTGTTAAGAACAGGAGCGTGCTGCACATCCCCTTTCTGCACACGAGGACTGGCAGGGACACACCTGGGAAGGAGCAGCAGGGGCAGGCAGGGCTCTGCAGGAGCAGGAGGGGTTTGCTGCTGAGCAGCAGAGATGATATTTCCCATGGGAAGTGTGTTGATAAAAGCTGGCTGGGTTATTCCAAAAGCACAACTCTCACAGCTGCCAGCACCACCCACAATCTCTGGGTGACACCCTGCAATGCACTCACCCTGTGCTGACACAGACTCGAGTGTTTCTCACACAAAGCAGCTTTTCTGTGCAACATTTAATTGGTCTCAAGTTTTGGCTCATACTTTAAGCTAATTATCTGTCCTGCACTACACACTGAGGAAGTCCTACTGTGGAACTTGAAAACCCAAGTAACATCCCATTGCCAGCATGGCATTGGTTCATTTTATAATTCAACCTGGACAGCACTTCCACAGGAGAGAATATAAAAGTATCTCCTGCCAGGAGAGCACTGCCAGGTCTTTTATAAATACTACAGAAGTTTCCCAAGCAGGTGGCCCATCAAACTCAAATAATTGATCCACATCAGTTAGACCTGGAAATTCAATAGTACAGCACATCATTACAGCAGTCAACATAAGAGGAAAGTCCTTGTGGTTTCCCCTCCAGCCAGCACTTGAAAGGAAACTGAAAAGCTCTGCTCTCTTTTCAGCTTGGCATGTACCTCCTTTGAGGTTTTCATGGGAACAGCAAATACTAACAAGCCCTGTGAGAGGCCCCTCCTCTAAGACTCACCTGCTTTTCTGAAACATAACTTCAGTACAATATTTACTTTTTCATTATTGGAAACAGTTCAGTGTGGATAGAAGTAAAAAAATATACCTGGCAGGTTCAAGCAGTGCTGTTAAATTCCCCGTTTCCTTATGGGATGCAGAGTTTTAATGGACAACTGTCCCTCCATCCAACTCCTCTGCACACTTATCCTGGCTGCATTACTGTGACAGTGGCAGGTACTGAAGGGCACTGATTCATCTGCACAGGTGGATTGAGCATCTGAAAATCACTGCTGCCTCAACCCCACCTGCCAGAGGGACAAACACCCCAGCAGGGACATCTCAGTGGATGGGTGCACCACGGCTCACAGCCTGACTCCCAGCTACAGTGGTTCTCCCTGGCCACACACAGATGTGATTCTGGATCTCCTCCATCACTGCACTTCCCTGCCTCAATCACAGCCTGATTGTGTTGGTTATAATTTTTGTTTAAGCATCCAAGCCCTAAATTTCCAGCAGTTTGGCTCCCTGTGAAGTAGTGAAGTCACTTGCCAACTATACATTAGGACTTAGAAAAGATAAAAATGATGTCTGAACCACTGCAAGCACAGGAGAAAGTTCCATCAGCCTCAATCACTTCATGAATTATTTATTGAATTTCCACAGGAAAATTTTAGGAAATACAGCTATTAAGGCAGTAGCCCACAGCCTGTACTTTGCCTGTAAGAACTTTCAGTGCTACCAGCAGCCAGGGGAAATCAAGAAGTTTCCACCAAAACAGTAAAGAAAAGCAAAGCCTGATCCTAAATATGGTGTTTGTTCCTTCAGTATCACGTGCCCATGCCCCAGGAAAGGTTGCAGAGCACTCCATCAAGGAGATGTCATTATAAACTATCATCTACCAAATTTATTTCTTGTCTTGTCATAAGCATTTTTATTCTTAGGGGGTTTTATACTCATTTGGAAACCACATCAGCTGCTGTACACATAACACTTCCACAGACTGCACAAGTTGTTTCACAGCACTGCAAACAGTGAAACAAGCTGGGTAGGCTTGCCAGGCAGGAGAGGAGGGCTGGAGATGCTTCTCCCTGCCAAACTCAGTGCCACCAAAGACCCACCACAGCACAGCCTGAGATTCCTGGCTGAAAAACAGCTTCTCCACATGTGCTGAAGTCAGCCCAGGGACTGCAGCATGGACAAGACCTGTGGCACCCACAGGGATCCCTTGCTGCTCCCAGCCAGATCCCAGCTCACAGGCACGGAAACGCTGGCACTCCAGAGAACAAAGAGGGAGAGAATTCTCTCCTCCATCTCCTCATTCTCACTGCCCTGAAGGACTCAAGATGCAGCCCCACAGTGCTGCAGTGGGTGAGGAGCCCTGTCACAGGCTGTGACAAGCCCCTGGTGTGATGGTGGCTTCATTGCTGACCAGGCAGATCCCTGCAATGCCAGTGCACCCTGCACGTGCTGGGACCTTCTCCAGCTGAGGAGGATGCTGAAGACAGCTTGGGCACTGGAGCACTGCTAGAAACAAGTTTGGAAGCTTTTCTGAGTGGACTTTGGGGTTTTTTCTCCCCCCCAAATTTTAGGCAGCGTTGACAGTGGGATCAGACCTAACATCTCACTGGTGCCATGAGTGATCCCAGGGCAGCTCTTCACAGAGCTCACGTGGGTTAAATCACCTTTTCTGCTCCCTCTGCTACCTGGAGGGGAATCTTGGGTGCCTGTGCTCCCACCTAAACCCTCAGTCAATCTCATCAATGTCAAAGAAAGCCAGGGAAGGTCAAAGAACATTAGATGAAATGACATCAAGCCTTTATTTTCCAGCTTCCACCTCCATAAAATAGGTATAATCATACTTACTTACTTTCAAAGAGAATTGTAAGGCTTAATTAGATAATTAACATGAAAGTGCCTTTAAAAAGCCTATGTATACACAAAGCTCTACTGTATTATTAGTGTAGGCAGGCATGGGGAGCTCTTAAGAGATTTTCTAACAGGTTATTTGTTATTCTGGGAGAAGTCTTTAGCTGCATACAGCAGTAGTATAATTATTATCATCAGATTCACTTCCTAAAGATATTTATGAAACACTGTGAGAAAAAAAAAGCATCCACTTAAGCAGCACTGAGCTGAGGTTCTGTTTTGTTGCACATGCTGATTAGGAACGCTGTTAAAGTGTTGTTTTGCCATAGTGGAAATGCTGGTGCCAGGAAATGTAGTTATATGCTTGTTACTTGGATCATCATTATTTGGATATAATTGCTAGGTATCAGTGATTTCAACTCCTTTTTGTTTTTATCTGTGTTTCTTTGCAATGGGATTTTTTTTTTTTTCAGGAGGCTGCAGGATCATTACTACAATGTGCAAAACCAGGAACCAGGCTTGCACTGTTGTACAGCTGATTTTGACTGTACCACACACTCAGGAATTTCTCTCTCCTGTGCATTGCACAAATATGGTGCATATATATTTAAAATCACTGAATTATGACCATGAAAAGTGGGGACTTCCACCAGGCAGTAACTATGCTATTCTATATAAATATACAAATATGTATAAAATATACAAATTACAAGTACTCCACCTCAAGTGCAGTACTAGGGATGGGAATAAGCAGACCAAATTTCCTCTCTTATGTCATACAAATACTGATGTAGTCCATAAAATTTTCATTAAGACTCATGTGAGGAGGATTTCATCCTACAACCCTATCTCTTTGGTTCTTTTTCAACCAAATGTCATGGTAAACTATACTGTGATCAGGTTCACATGAGTATCATACATCTACCCTCAGCAAATTTCTCTTGACTGACTCCCATACAAAGTAAAATCAGATACAGTCTTATTGCAGATATGTCTGCACAGCTCAGGGCTGGAACCTAAAATATTGTATCACATCTGTTTCTTCAGAAGTTGCAGGACAGCCCAACCACTGGACCCAGCACAGCTGCTCTTCAGTACATAAAAATCAGGCAAAGCCAAGAATTCTTTTCCATTAAGAATAAAAAAAAAAAAAAAAAAAAATCTTTAGAGAGAAATTTGTACTGTCCATTGTGTTATAGCTTAAGGAATGAAGATGTCAATTCTACCATCAAGTTACAGAGGTTTTCATCTTTACCTTGTATCAGCAAGAGCAAGAATTAGCTGAACAAATACTTTTCAGAGTGATGGAATAATAAAATTGTCAGGAATTGGATTCACCACCTTACAGCTTCTAATAGTCCATATCATTATTTGTTATTTTGAAGAAATCAATATAGCAACATATTCCCCAAAGAGAAAATATCTATAAATCTCATTTGCAATAACAAATTTAATTTTTAAATCTGTTCATTTTGATCATTCTCCATGATTCTGGTACAAAACTGGGCAGAAAATGTGTTTCCACCCAACTCTAATTGAGTAGAAAAGCCTCCATAAAAGAACAGGAAAGGAATCTAAACAACATCAAATATTTATATCATGGGAAAACATCAAGAGATCTTTTTTGCAGCTTGTACTGTATATATTTTACATGTAAATTAAGCTGAGTGGTTCCTCTTCATAGCTTCAAGCTGCTGCTAATGCTTCATAGATTTTTCAGGCAGACAAATATTGGTGAAAAGAGTTTTATAACCTTCATACTGAAGATTTATGATTAGATGTGAACTGGAAGCCTAATACACTGACATGTGGCCTTGGCTCAGTCTCATTATAAAGTAATCTGTATCCCTGGTATAATTGCTGTTGTTTGATTGTAAATCATCCCTCTTTCCATGCAGCTCTGCCACTTTTGATGTTGGTGAAACTCAAGGGATCTGCTGGTGTTCTCATGGCTTACACCAGAATTATTGTCAGCTTGCATTACAAGTGTTGCAGCTTTGGAAAGTGTTCAAAACCCTCTGGTTTTTGCTCTCTTTCCCAATGCAAACTGGCACTGCTTCTTTCTGCCCTGGCTCCACTTGTAAAAATGATCTGTCTGCTATTTTAAAATGCTTTCAGTTGCTTCAGTTCAGCCCTTGCACTGCTCCTGCTGGAGCAGCACAGCCACACCACCACGGGGAGAAGTGCAGCACCTCCAGCAGCTGGCAAGCCCCCCGTCAGCAATTCACTGCGATTCCCCAACAGCATTACACTAAATTAATGCTTGTGATGGAAACGTGCCAATGCAATTAGAACACGGTGCTTACACTGTGACATTTTCTATTAGCCAGAAATGGACGCCAGGTATTGTGCTGCTACCAGGGGCCATTAATGCACTGGGCAGCCACTTACCCAAAACAACAGACTTCAGCAGGAGCAGATGGCAAAGCCCTGCACTTCTACCTGCCTTCAGCCTCCAGTCTCTGCCTGGCTACAAAAGCAACTGTGCTCCTTTAAATCACAGCGACCACTGCAATTAGCAAAGCCATCATCCCAGCGGATGATTTTCAAGCTCATGAACTATTGGAAAGTTTAAATGGTTTTCAAAGGGAGTTAACACAGTCTTAGAGGGCAGGTCCGTGGTGCTCTAAACAGCATTGCTGGCTCAGAAATTCTTTGCAAAGTACAAACTGTCAGAAATGAGGAGCATATGGCGTGGGATGGATCACTCCATCCATCCTGCTTGCTGCTCGTGTGTCAGCATCCTCTTCCAGTGACAGATAAATGTAGAAATGTTCTGTGCTCTATCCAGACTGGCACCATGGTTCTTATGTCTCTAGGAATAATCCCTCCATGAACAGAGCAGGTTAGAGTGTGTTCCACAGAGCCAAACAGCAGGCAGGATGTGGGACGGTGCCACGAGGCCAACCCAGCACATCCACACCAAGTGTTTGAGAAGAGAGAGCTGCCTGTGGGACGTTCTGCACCATCCTAATGGGAGAAGGGGGACAAGACCCTTTAACCTGGGCCCAGAAAGCCACATCTGCTTTGAGATGTTTGCTTAAGCCTCCTTGATGTGCCTGCTTAAGCACCTTACTGAATTTACATGGATTTATCAAAGCAACTCAATAATTTATGGAACTAAAGCCTAAAAGTGAGAGCTTTTCTTGTTTAACCCAAAGGTGCAATTTTTGGCTAGCAGCTGTGGAAGGCTGATCCTGCTACAGTTCAGCCACCAGGCAAGGAAAAAGGCACATTCTCATTGCATTATACCCAATAGGTGCATGCAATTTCTTTCCTTACTGTTTCAAAGAAGTAATGACCTTCACCTGTGTTTGCTACTGGTAAGTTTGGGAAAAGATATAAATATGGAGAAGATTGTTTTTAAGAGCCAGCTATGCTGTCTTTAGCTGGGATTTGTTTCCCTCTTGAGGATTCTTGGTCCAGCTGCATTCCCTCACAGTTTTCCCTGCATAAATCTCTCAAACACAGGCTGGTCTTGCTGGGTTTTCTCTGGAAGATGCTGCACTGGGCTGGATCGTGCCATCAGTGCAGTACAACCTCAAAGAATTTTTGCAGCACATGTTGATTGTACTCTGTGGTCTCTACAAGATATCTTCAGAGGAAAAAAAAAATTCAGCTAGGATTTTTGGCAAGTTGATGACAGAATTCTAAGCTGGGGAGAGAGGAGCCTCAAAAAAACCCCAAAATTAGAACTGGGCTTCTTTGAGTCATGGCTGCAATTCTGAGATGCTGTTAAAGGTGATGGCAGCCACAGGGCATACTTCAGCAACATGCTTCCTCCTCAAAATGTCCTAAATTCCAGCTAATTCTGGGCATCCAGCCCAGATTTCCCAAAAATACCCCATGGCAAAACCCAGGGAGGGTGACCTGACCTGCTCCCTCTGGCTCAATTCATGCTCTTGATGCTCTTTTGCCACCACCTTCACTCTGGAATATCAAGTCCAGAATGACAACAGCGTAGGGCTACGCCAGCATGCACTCACTGAAGATCAAACCCGTGGTTTTCTTACCCTATTAGAACTCAAACCATTAAAGAAGCAAATCACCTATAACCGCAATAGCTCCATTATGACTATACAAATTAATTTTAACTGGAATATATATTTACTGTGGAGAACATGTGTATATACACACTCAGAAAGCTATTATGTATGGAAATATATTTGAAAATATTTGCACTACTATTATTTCTTCAGCTCCAGTATTTATCTCTTAAAAATGAATAATACATTTGAGAGATACTTTTCACTTTCAAAGTAGGAATATTATGCTTTGCTTCTGACAAAGAGTAAGCAGCAGGGATTGCACCTGATCTGTCCCTAGAGAGTAAATCACTGCTCTGATGTTAAATCCTGCATATGGGAAGAGCAAAAAACCACCCAATTCCACATCACCTGCAGTGATGGCTTTCCTAACACTTCCCAGTTAACCAGGACATCCAACCTGCTCCATGTCATCTTGCAGAACCACCAGTTATTCTCCTTAGTTACAGTCTCTAAGGCAGCCACAATATATTGGAAGGTGACCCTGGACAGCTTTATCCTGCACCCTGCTCCTCCCATAACAATTGTTTGTACTGAGGAGCTGGAGCTCATGGAAGATCCAGCAACAAAAAGCAGGGGGGGATGCCAGCAGCAGCAGGGTGAAGAGAGAAGGGAAGCAAAAGAAAAGTCTTTTTCCATGTGAGTTGGAGGTTCTGGGGGTACTGTGTGCTCAGAAATGCCAGGAGCAGATGGCAATGACAGACTTTTTTCTTTGTTTTCCCTCTTTTTTTTTCTTGCTTTCCTGAAGAGCAGCTTCACAGAGCTCCACATTTACCCCAGACTTCAGCTTTTCCCCAAAGAACTCCCCCTTCACCCTGCCAGAACTACAGCTTTTTGACTTTGCTGTTGCTGCATGGGGGATGTCAGTGAGAGCTGTCTGGAGAATATTCCTGTAGCTTTTCCCCCTCCAACTTGTCCAAAACCTTTCAAAGAACAAAATCCCCATCAGCCTCGCAGCCTGAGAACCAACATCACTCCCTTCAGCATAACCTCCTTCCTTGTGGGCTTGGCCAAGTGGAAAAAGAGAGGAAAATCCCATATGAGAATCAACCCGAACTGCTACCACCTCACATCTGGTGGGAAGAACTGGGAAAAATTACATGGGAATTTTCAAATTTTGAACTATGGTTTTTATCTTCCCTTTCCAAAATCTCAGTGTTTGCTTTATGTTTTAAGCCTCTGTGCAAAAAACAGTCTGAGGGAAGGACCAAAGGCTGGTATTCCAGAAAAATACTTCACCCTCTTCCTTCTAGAACCCCCATTATTCCCTCAGCTGAGTTTCCACCACTGGGTCCATCACCCTGAGCACAATCAATGCTTAAAACATTTGAAACCAAGACTGTCACAGCCCAGGAAATGTACAGGATTTAATGTCTACAGAAGCACAAAAGCACTGTCTCCAGACCACTTAACATATTGACAAGCTGTGTGAAAAGGGAACGTTTTTCTCCAAGTTTCCAGTTATTTTGGTTGCTCTGAGGGAAGCATCTCTATCACAATATCCCACACAGACAGGGCCTCTTGCTGCTTCAACAACCCCAGAAGCTGCAGTCATCCCAGCGCACTTTATATCAAAATAATCACACCAATTAATCTAAACTGAGTAAGGAAATAAGAACTTTAGGCAGGGAAGTCTGTTAAACACAGCAGAATATTTTCCAGGGAAGAGCTTATAGACAGCAAAGGATTTCACTTCCAAGCTTTTGGTTTAGTAATTTGAAAATGAAAAAAGAGCAATCATGCAAACAAGTGGCACTTTCCTTAATTAAGGAAGTCAATTCAGAATCAATAAAAGGGCAATTAATCTGTGGGTGTCACTGGTTTTGAATTATGGTGATAGCCCTGAAGAGGGGACCCTGTGACCTCCAACACTTCTCCCAGGGTCTGAAGGTTTCCACACCCTGATCTGTTATTTTATGACAGACACAGCGTTAGAAAATACACTGACAGATGTCAGGAAACACTGAAGGAGGAGGGAACTGAAGAAAAACCCTGTGTCTTTTGCAAAATTATTGTGGTGGAATTTGTCATTGATTTGGATCCTTCTAGAGACATATTGAAGGGAAAAAGGGGATTCAATGATCTCCTGGGGACTGAGGAGCCCCACACATCCCCCCAGCAGGAGCTGGTGCTGCTTTGAGCCTTCTCCTCCTCAGGGTTTTCCAGATCCCTGGCAGGCATTGGAGAGGAGGATCACACAATTCAGCACAGTTCCCCTGTCCCTTTCTTTCCATTCTCTGGGTGAAAAAGGGCAGTGCAGGTTTTGGAAGGGGAGAAAGCAGAGCACTGCACAGCATCAATCCCTGGCTCGCTGCCTCCCACATGTGGCACACGGGGATTTGCCTTATCGGTGACACACACAGGTGGCACAAAAAGGAATTACTTGGCTTGTTTAGGGCTGCAGTTTAGCAGCTTATGAGACATCTCAGTGCTGTGGAAGGGAAATGCAATGAAATCCAACGGCAAAGGAAGGTGGGTTGTGTGGAGTGACTCCTTCCTCAAAAACAATCCCTCTGACTCCACTGGCACTTCATTACTTATGGAATATGGGGCTACCAGAGCATGATAAAATATCACACTCTGAGCCCTTGTACAAGTATTATATTAAAGAATATGTAAAAAGCCAGATCCAGGGTAAGCAGAGGTACCACTAAGCTGCAATCCAGGAGTGGCTTAAGAAGCTTATCTGCATTGTTCTGTACCACTCTCCACTGACAACTTTAACAGTCACTCTAAGAAACATCTTATTTCCTCCACTGTGTCCCAATCATGTCCAGCTAATACCACATCCAGCAGAGACCTCATTACAGGTGTTTTTCCCAGCCCATACCCTGTGAAGCTCAGTTTTGACTGACATAGCCCCAAATCTGAGAACTCAGACTTGATCTGTCTCTGTTCCTATTCTTTTCCTGGCACAGGGTTACAGCTGGTGTTTTGGTGCCTCCCCTTGCCTCTTCTTTATTACCAATCCCCTGCCATCAATCCTAAGTTAGACATTTCACCTTCTCTGGCAGGAGCTCTCCAGTGTGAGATGACTAACAGACATTAAATTGTTAGTCTTATGTTCCCTTTAAAATGTGCTCAGAGCAAATGCTAATAGCAGCACATCTCAAAAGACTCCTACCAGCATTTGTCTTGATCTTTCATTACCCATCTGTCAAAACCCTGGTGACAGTTACAAGTTTAAATCAAAGTTCAGAGGCACCTGTTAGTTTCAAAAAACTTTTGCCTCCAAGGCCTACATTTTAAGAAGCTGGGTGTGCTTGCCAAGTCCCAGCATTTGAAATGTTGGCAGGAAATGAAGTACATGGGCATTGTACATGGTGAGAAAAGCGAGGCAATTTTCCATTTAATAAACACACAGGGACAAATAAATCACAGCCCCTGGGCAGAGCATCCAGTAAGTTTACTCTGTACCTCCTCAGAGGGGCTCATGTAGCTTCGACTTGACAAGCCAGGCAGGGTAAAGTGACAAAGAATAAAGGAAAAGAGGCACCAGCGAAGCAGCTGGAGCCACCAGAAGTCAGGAGGCTGCTGTGTTGAGAGGCTGGAGATCATTAACCTGTGCTAATCTGATCAGAGAGGGGGCTACAGATGCACATCTCTGCTCCTGGTGTGGTTGGGTGTGAGGGAGGATCATGGAGAGACAACACAAGAAGGTTTTCAATCCTCTTCAGAAATTCCATCTTCCCCACTGGAGTCCCAGCTCTTTGGATCTGACCTACAGTTTTAGCCTTTGGTATCTAAATTCAGCTCTCCAGACTGTTTTGAACAGAAATCAGGCTGAAAAGTAAACTCAGAACCAAGTAAGAAAGCCCTCCCCAAAGGAGTGGCAAGACTTTGGTGGGAAAACAACCTTTGTTCAAACAACTGGCAGCTGTTAATCACAAAATCATCAGCCACAGCCTGACACTGTTTATTTTGCCAACTGTTTGTTGTGCCTACTGCAGACTCTCACACATTTCCAACAGTTGCAGCACATTTGCCACTTTTTTGAATGGTTTATTTTAATTTGAATGTCTCACATCTATTGAAAAAACACTTGGAAACACACTACTGCCTCCATCTTCCTGGCCATTTCTGGATACTGATGAATGCCAGTGCATGCCACAGTGTGTCCTTCAGAGAGGACAGAGCTGGACTGCTGCTTTACGAGATATCCTCAAAATTTGCTGGATTATGCACAATTTAATTTCTCTTATAAGCATAATTTTGACATAAAAAAAAATTAGCTTTGGATTTCTATTTCTGCTTTCCCATTTTTTCAGAAAACTCTACCTATACCAAACAAAATAATTCATGGTCATCACATCCCAGCTTTGTACTGAAATGGGTAGACAAAATAAGTTTGCAGCAAAGCCAAACAGTGCATTCCTGTGCAGAAATCATTTTTGCAGCTCCATTATTTGCAATCAACAAGCAATGCTGTGCTTCAAGGGTTGATTTTGATACCCCGAATAGAAATTCTTTTTCCCCTTCTCTGTCTTGTCAGAGGAGACTCAGCTCAGTGTGTGCCTTGTTACTAATCCTGTGGTTTTATCCACAGCACCTGGAGGTCACATCAGAGCTGGAGCTGCCAACCTCAGTGACCTGTGCATGTCCATGTCCTGATCAACCCTTCCTCAGCTTAACCTTCATCTTGTCTGCACGCTCCAAGCAGCTTTAAAAAACAACCTGGGGTTTTGTTCTAAGCAATGAGAAGCTCACCAAAAAAAACCCCAAAAAAACCAAAACCCCAACATGCACCAGTGCCTCTGTGCAACAGGTCCTGCAGGAATCTGACTCACTTCTTGTGCCAGCCTCTGAACTTAGACCTAATAAATCAAGACCAGGCTATAAGCCAAGCAATGCATCTTTTTTCAGAGGGTGGCAGAATACAAATGCAATAATTCCTTCTGATTATGGTGTTTGATTACTGAGTGTGAGACAAGGCTCAAACAGAATGTAACTTTTAATTACACCATTCTGTGGCAGTTCACTGCAAAGCCAGAAGCTCTTTCAGGGCCATGCAAATGTTTGCCTCATTCGTGATAAAGCCTGAAATATGTCTTGGTGCCTTCCATAGCCTCTGGGCATAGTCTGTATTCATTCTTGCAGATCTCACTGTTGATTTGCTATATTTTACTACTGCTACCCTGGCAACCCTAGGAAACATAAAAAGCTGATTTCTCTGTCTCTCATTTATATTAAAAAAATGTATTTAGATACTTCTAAATAAACAACACCTGCTAACTAATGCAAACTCATGCTAGAGTTTAATATGGATGTCATTATGCAAATTATGGTTGACCAAGAATAGCAAATAAATGCACCCCAGAAACTCTGCACTTTCTCTGCAGACATTACACTGAGCACTGCACATGTCTCTGTGGGAAATCCTTGACATAAATATGGTGGCCTAAGGCTGTAGGAATAAGGTAGGATTTGAACTGAATATGCTATGGCTATCTGAATATGTTTTATGTGTGTAATTGAGGGCAGAAATATTCCCAGTTGATTTTTTATATATTTTTTACTTAAGTATCTCAAAGATTAATTGATTCATTCACACAAACCCTTCAAGCTCCCCCAGCAGGCAGCAATATCCATTTTCGAACTTCAGGACAAACTTAGAGCAACTCACATTTCCCCATCTCCCATATTCTGCTAAAAACCTCCACCAATTTAGCAGTGTCTGTCACTGAAGTGAAACAAAAGCATGAAGAACCCAGGAAATCTCATGTTTGGATTAATAAAAAAGCCTGTGCTAACAACAAGAGTATTGTGTTCTTCTGAAATTAAAATCAGTTTCTTTTTTCCTTACTGCCTGTTTCTCCCCTTACCCAGCACCAGCTCATGGTGTGGAGAAATGTGGAAAGGGGAGGGAAATGCAGGTTGGGGTGGATCCTCCCAACTTCACGTGTGGAGAGACAATGCAGAGTCAGGAAAGCCACAGAGGTGGGTGCTGCAGTCTGTGTCTGTGGCAGAAACACAGGAGAGAAGGTACATTCAGAGGTGCACAAACAAGCACAAGCATTTCACAAAAGCTCACAGAGGGAGGAGAGTGAAGTGACAGCACTGCTGTGAGCCCGTGGGACACGGCGTGCTGCTGGAGCTGTCAACATCAGAGGGGAAAGGAGGCAGCTGGGAGGGCTCTGAAGGACAGGTAAGAGCTCAGGGTTTGAGCTGTTGGCTCCAGTTGTCAGCAGGACATCCAGGGTCTGCCAAGGAAAAGGGAATGGGAAGAGAGAAACCTATAAATCATCAGCTCTGGATGGCAATTAAAATATCCATGCCATGAGCTGCTCTGTCAGCAAGCCCCTCCTGAAGCATGGGGGGAAGTTGCTCAAAACTTGGTATTTTCTACCCAGTTTTCCAGAGGAATACATTCAACCCATTATTTGTAGCCAGCTCCTAATTTTGTTGATGTGGAAATTAAGCATATATAGGCTAGAGAGGGTGGCATGGACTGTCCCAACCAGCCAACCTGGTCTCCTGGTTTTAGTTCACCAGGCACTAGAGAGAAGTTGCCAAAAGAGAGGGATACATATGAAAGAAGCAGGTTTTAGACAGTCACTCCTTCATGGTAATTAGAAGGAGCCAGTTGATTAGGCTCATGGTTAAAGGAGCCAGCCTGCCTTTGAGGCTTGCTGGGGCAGCTCTCCCCCCAGAGCAATCAAAGTTCTCACTTCATTTAGCACCGATTTGTTAGGACCATACTATGTTATCATCATGTCCAGCATCTGCTTTGATCATTTTCTTGCTTTCTCATCCTCAGAATGGCCAATTTTCCAGACTTGGAAATCTTCAACACTTATGACAAAGAGGAAAAAAGCAAGATGGGATTGATTTTGTGTGTGTGTGTGTGTGCATGTGTAAGTTCCCATCTGACACTGAGAGGTTTCATGCAATCACTCCCAGGCAGGTTTCCAGGTACAAACTACATCTGTTCACACTGAACCCCCTCACCAGATTACAGAGGTTTGAAGCAGGTGTTGCCCTCACCTCTCCACCCTTCTGACTGTCAGAATCCCTGAACAAACCACCCTCCACAGCCCATACCAAGTCCTGAGTGTGTCTGTGCTTTGTGCTTTTGTGGGGCTCCTGCCATACAGCAGGACTGAGTGCTGTCTATCAGAGCTGCCAGGGAATGCATTGCTTTGGGCTGGTTTTGCATAGCACAGCAGGGTCAGGAGAAGCCACAGTGCCTTGAATAGAGCATCTACTCCCCATGTCAGCAGTTCAGGACCTTTATTTTAATGTATGATCCACCCTTATGTCTTTAAGGGATTCTCAGGCCATTTCACATATCTTTAATTTCAAATCTCGCAAAAGATTTAAATGCAAACATTTTCTTCTCAGAGCCCATGAATGCCAATGTGAATCAAGCACCTCTAATGAGATCATAAATTAGGCATTTATGCCCTTCCTGCTAGACAAATGGCACGACCTTGAAGTATAATGGAATGTGCAGTCCACACCTCTTCCCCAGGAAAAGTTTCCCCACCCCACTCTCCAGCACCCAGGGAAGAAAGCTACACCAGGGAAGAAAGCTACACTCAATTTCCACCATAATTGCCCTGCTGAGGCCCAGGTGAGCCTGTCCTGGATGAAGATAGGCTTCCTTTATCTCAAAAATATCTGTCAAGGTGATGCAGTCTCTGACAAAACCTCCAGAAGGAAATCAGAACTATACACAGAGCTTCCAAAATCCTTGGGAAAGCCTCATTGCTGAGCTTTCCCCCAGAAATCCTCACTGTAATCGCTTCACAACCACACTTGTCCATGCAAGCTGGGCTTAAGAAGCAACTCAGATTCCACCAAATTTTTCTGCTTGTAAAAGTGTCACCTTCCTGCTCTCAGTCATACAAAATTAGTCACTGTCCCTCCCCACTCCCAGATTTTCTCTCAGGGAAAGAAATGCCCCTGAGGCAGTGTTGGCCAGGTTTTCAGTTTTGTATTTCTCTCTGGGTTCTCAGAAACATCTTTCTACAGCCTGGCCAAGGAATACCCCCAGAGGGAGTCACATCTGGACCAGCACATAAAGTTAAGTCAGCTCCTCTGAAAAAAACAAGCAAACAGCCCCTTGACACACAGCTGAGGGCTGTGGGTGCAGATTTTGGATGGAAGTCAGAATTCAAAGCAAAGTTTAGTGGCAGTTACTGCTCAGAAACAAGCCTGTCTTGTTATTATTTTTAGTACATTTCTCAGACTTGTCATTATATACTTCTGATTTACACTTTTAATGCCAGGCAACGGTGTTACCTTTATCCTTCCCTGCAGGATTACGTGAGAATATTCTTTAGAGAGGATATCACACTGGGCTAAGGTTAAAAAACAAGACATGCAGCAAGCCCCAAGGTGCCTTCCCCTATCTCTGAAATATAAATGATTCCCTGGCATAAAAGATTCTGAAATACATAGCCATAAAGTCAAAGCTCTGCTAAGCAAATAACAAATACGAGAGGAAGCTCTGCTTCCAAAGGCTCTGAATCACAGCGACAGCTACAGTATGCGCCAAGCTAAAATATTTCCAAAAAAGCCAAAAGCTGTCAGCAGAAGGTAGCAAAACACTGGCCAGTTCTTAGAGTTTGATTATAATTCACACAGAAATACACACTAGGGGGATGGACCTACAGCTTAGAAAAAGTGCAGTCTGTGTTTCTTGGAGACTTTTATGTCCAGGCGTTGAAGACTGAGGGTCTTGCACCCTGCTGCAGTGACACTCAGTAACTAACAGGTAACAGCTACATACCAGCAGGTACCAGAATATCAGATGGTTTGGGAATTTCTTCCTGCCTCCTGAGAGCCAATACCACTGCTGGATACAATCAGTCAAAACACACACTCTCACTATGCCTTAAAAATTCCCTCCATTAACAACTGCAGAATAAAGTCAATATGCATTGAAGAAATTAGCCACTGTCTATGTCATGGAATGTTCATGAGCACACCTCTGTTTTAGGATTCAAAATAAGACCACAAGCCTCATTTTTCTTTGACAAAAAACCATTTCTCTTTTGCCAAAAATGCAAGAAAACCTTGCATTTAAAAGCCCAGCTGGGAAAATCATCTCCTAAAGATTTAACAAAGCTTCTCCCACTGACATGCAGCACACCTAAACATAACAGTTTCTGGTGTTCAAGATGAGCCTTCCAAATACATCTCCAGCCATGGGCCAACACAGTGATTTGGATTTCTCAGTGCAAATGTGGATTCCTCCATCCACAAAGAAGACCCACAGTGGGCAGTTACCAGACCGGGGGAAGAGGATAAATTCAGTGCTCCAAAGAAGAACATTTCCCTGGCTGCTTTAAGGGAAAATTAAGGAGCACAGAAAATTACTCCAGGAGAAAAGAGCATAAAAACCCCAAGAGTTTCACACGAAACCTTCAAGACCAGGAGAGCAAGGCTCCAGTTCTTTGCAGGCAAGGTCAGGTAGGATTTTGGCCATCTCAGCTGCATCTCTAGCCAAAGCTGCAGGAAGCAGCAGAACCTCAGCCAGGTTTGTTGCCCCTGGACCAGTTTGCAACCAGGGATTTTCCACAGTTTCTAAGGACATGAACAGCCTGTGGGGATGAAACACAGCAGAAGTGGGAATGCTGGGGGTTTCATTTCCATCCAGAAGGATGAAAGTCTGAGCTGTCCTGGTCACAAGAAGGAATGTGCAGAAGAACTCAGCACTTGGGTGTGCACAGGGCTGGGAGGGGAAATTTGCTGAAGAACAGCAATATTGATCCAATGGGCCACAGTCCAGGCAGGAATCACTGCCACACAGAAGTGTAAACACTTCCACACCTTCTCTAAGCCCTACTCTCTATTAGTTTAACCTGTGTCACTGAAATTGTCTTTTTTCCTGGTTCTTTCTTTTTTTCTTTTTTTCCCCCCAGGCATATAAGCCTTTTGGAATGTGAAATACTTGCCAGAAGACATAAAGGATTAATGTCAGAGGTCTGACATACAGCACGAAAGACAATGAGCCAGACTTCTCCTAAAATCTGAAACACAGCCTGCAAGGTATGTCCAACAGCAATTCTTCTTATTCCAGACTCCAGGAGTTACTGAATTTTTTATCACAGTGAATTTTTATATTTTAATGACTGAGGACACAGAAAGTTATGTATTGAGAAACTCAAGCTAAAGGTATACAGCTGTGTGTCTGCTAAAGGCATATATATGAGATTATGCAGATCATTACCCAGCTAACTTCAAGCACTGTAACATGCTACACGCTGAAATACCCTGTAATCTGCTCTACAAAAGAAGTCACAGTCAGTAGTGATCAACCTGATTTGCCTGACAAAACCCTACAAAATTTCCAAAGAAAGTGCAGACCAAGGGATTGTATTCAGAAATCCTGACAGAAGCCTTGTTTTCTCTACTTACCTTCTGTAATTCCCTACAAGGGAGCAGAAGCTGCTGCAGGTCCAGGAGCACCAGGCTTTAAGGCACTTCCACCACCCCAGCACAAAGCCCTGGCACACTGGCTGTACACACCCCACAGGTAATCATCCATCAAGCCCAGGATAAAAATCTGGCAAGTTTCATATTAAAAGTGCCAGAATAAAATAAGCAATATCCTGAATGCACATGCAAGTGTATCAGTGCAAAGCAAGAAAAAAAAATGAAAAAGAAAACACCCCTGTTTGCAGGACTAATCCTTAAAATCATGTGCCGCCTCAAAAGATTGAGTAAGAACACAGAGGCACCAGCACCATTTGTCATCAGCAGGTCTAGTAGCTCATGGTTATATTGCATAGAAAATTAATGTCACATACAACTCTAAATTCAAGTTTGCTTTCCTATCTACTATTTTTTTATGACAAAGACAGCTTTGGGAAATGGAGATGAAAATATCCTTTGTAAGCAAGATCCCAGTTCAGCACAGTGCTAGAGCACTGAGGCACTTCAAATTTGCCTGGTATTGTTCAGGCACCCAAACTCCAAGTAAAAACCACCAAAATCTTCAGAATGCAAGAGCAGCTTTCTCTAAACAAGTAATCCTACTGTAGATGGATCTTTTCAATTCAATTTCCAAGCAAAGCAATGTTTTGTGATTTAGTCCCACTAAACCTTAACAAAACAGCACGAGGAACGAATCTTAAACTCAACTGCTGATACGGTCTATCAATATTAAAATAATCTGGCATGGACTGGCTTGCTAATAAGCCAGCACTTCAGAGATGTTGCAAAACAAAACTGTCTTAAATGTGTGATTTGTGGAGGATATAAAACATAAAAACTACAAAGCAAAAAAATGCTGTCATTGGCACAGCAAGATTAAAAAAAACAATTACAAGGCCGAGTACATTAAATTAAACTCGGTGCAGTCATTCCTGACAGAAGTCCTACTGTTGCTAATTGCACATATTTGGACTTCTAATTGTTAAAAATATCATACTACAAGTGTTTGATGCATTCCAGATTCTGCTGCTGAAAAGCCATACAAAATTCCCAAAAGAAATCTCAGGTTTTGTTTCAGCATGAGCTTCTGTATTTGATTCATTGCTGCTTGCCTTTTTACTGTTTATTGCCTTGGGATCAAGGATCCATTTTGCAGGGGAAACAAATTCCAAATCATTGTTTGTGTGCTGCTTTACCATGAGAGACACAAAAGCTAGTGCCAGAATGATTGAATCCCATTCTTCTCCCCAGATTCCTGATCCTCTGGGCATTCCAGAGCCACAGTGTCAGATCTCAATGGTTTAATAGGGCTGCTGTTGTCTAACTACCATGGCTTTATTTTCCAGTCCCCAAAACCCAAACTGAACAAAACTGTCCAGCACAGGCCAGCAGACAGATCCCAGCTGAGGCCTGAATGCTCAGAGATCCTACAATAAATGACACCTCAAAATGGATGTGGTGTCAAAGTGCTCCAAATCAACGGTCATGAAACTCCAAAACAAAGCCATGCACCACCATTCAATTAATCAACCAGCCAGAGACTTAATTTTACAAAGCAGGACAGAATCTAGAAAGTCCTGCTTGTGTACTTCAGCTCAAGCTGATTTACCTGAAGCAAGAGAGTACAGATCAAGCAGGCTGGGGCAGAGGAATGTCTTTATTATTTATGAGTAACAATAAAATAATAACAAAAACAACAACAACAATAACAATATCTTATTGTTATTCAGTAGAAATACTCTTGCTGTATTATACACAACTCACTGGTATTTACACATTCTTGTCTTACAGTGAGGGCTCCAGATGTTTTAATAGATTTACCAAGAGTTACATGGCCACTGTCACATTCACGAGGTGACACTTGTGAGACACAACCCATTTGTGCTGCTGTTTCCTAGAGTGAACCTCTTGTCTAAACCACACCTATGCCCTGCACAGCAAGCACTCAGGAAAATCCTGTTTTCTCTTGGGGAAAATACATTTTAGTAACAGAATTTTCTACTATAGCACCAGCAGAGTTTCTGCTTGACACCTGCCATTTCCAAAATCTGTGAAGAACGTAAGCACCCAATTTCTAGGCAGTGAAAAGTGGCATTCTAGGGCTTTAGAAAAGTGGTTTCCTAATCTGTGCATCTGAGTTGCTGTCGAGGATCCTTTGTGCTCTCTTCCGACACAGGATTTTTCTTCTGAGCTTCTCAGGATCAGTAGAGACAGATGTTGGCAGAGGTTTGGGGAACAGGACACTGCAGCACACTGGTGTCATCATTGACCACAACTCAGCCCAAAACCTTTTAAGCAGATAAATTAAAGCTCATGTGAACTTTTCTTGAACTCAAGGAAATTATTTGTGTGCCAACTTGGGCCTCTGTGTCCTGCTGAACCAGGAAACTGCTTGGCCCTTTCACAGCTGTAGTTTGGAGGGAATAAACTTGTCATCACTATATGCCTACATATATAATTTTCTGGTACACCAGGAGAAAGTTACTATTCTTATTCAGTATCTTCAAAAAAGCAATTTTGCCAGACTTCAGTGCAAATCAGTTATTCAGGCATGTGAGTGGCAGCTGGTGGGATCTCCTGTAACAACCCTCCTGTTCCTCTCAAATACACTGTGGAAATTTTTAATCACTGCTCCTGAAAAAGCAAACTCCTTAGTGAGCCTTAAAAGAGCTTCATGTTTATGAAACATCAAAAAAGTTATCCAGAAAAACTTATCACATCTCCTGTGTATTTAGTCACATTTTTGGTGACTGCTGATGTCAGATGTGTGCTGGTGTCACATTGCTTCTGCGGCTTAACTTGAATTAAAACCTTCACAAGGCCACCAAAGCTTCTGCCCCAGCTGCAGTGCCCACAGGGCCCCTCCAGGCGCCTTGTTCAGGTTATCTCACCCTGCTCTGATAAAGTCTGAGTGCAGCAGGCAGGACTCACCACCAGAACACTCAAGACATGGTCCCCACATCCTGAGAGTCAGGACACAACGAGGTGACCACAACTGCCATGCCTGCCAAAAACATTCCCGTGGTGGGAATGCCAGACATTACGATTAATTAATTAATTAGGCCTGGCAGTTTGTTGGCCATCACACATCAGGTGCTCCTCCCTCTCCAGGGGCTCGATGCAGCAGGGCCACCACCCCAGGCTGCTGAGCAGTGGCTCTCTGGTGGCCTCATTAGCTGAGCTCTCACAAGAGAAGCCGCCAAGCAGCGTCCCAGATTTTCAGGCACCAACTCTGACATTTATAAAGGACTCTCAGTCGTGATAAGATCAAAACCTCAGCATTCTTTCAAATCTCACAAGAACTCCCAAACACCCTCAGCTTGGGAAAAAAAACCCCCCAAAAACACCAACAACCCACAACTGAAAATGACATAGCTCTTATGAGATGAAACTGGAGGAATTATGGGATTTCTCCCCCACCTCCACCTCGCTTCATTTAATTTCTGCAACGTACTTTGCTCTTAGAGAACACTAATCACATTACCTCCTGGTCAGGCCTCATTTGCAATCACTGCAGTCCTTCCCATCAGCTCCTCTTGCCAACAACTTACTCAGTTGCTTGTGGCTCTTGTTGGACTCTCAACCATCTACTCCTATGATTATATTTAAATGCCAAGGCTATACAAGCCCACTTTGCATGTTACTGCATCATCCTCCAGCCAAACTTAACCAGAAATTGTCTCAAGGCTTGCAGTCTAAATTATTTGTGCTGAATTGTATAAAGGGTCTGTTTTGTTTTATGGATTTTGCCATAAAAACTATTGATCAAAACTAGGTTTTTTGTGTGCTTACACTTAAGAATTCCTAAAAGTGGGAGTCTCTCTTAGTCACAGCAAATCTTATAAACTATACCAGTATAGAAACACATCAGAAGCTTTGTATTTGTACATGTCAAATTCTCAAGCTGCTCTTCATTAATAATTATCTATAAGAAACATAATGACCTATGGGTCTCTCCCTTCCCTGTAACCACACTTTCCCTGGTACAGGAATATAAAATATTGCTTTTGCAGCCTAAGATGTTATTTTATATTAAACCCTGCTTTTATAAAATCTGGATAACTTTATGCCTGAGTAACATGCTGCAGCTTATCTACTGGCAATATTTTAGAAAAAATCCCAAAGAGCTGAATACTTGAGACAGGCTGTGTTCTTTCTGTCTTGTTGTAATAGCTCTATTGATAGTTCCCACCTAGAGTAAGCACCAGAGTCCCTGAAGTACACATGAATCAAAGCAAAATGATGACCGTACACACGGACAAAAGGATTGATGAATTTTCTGGGTTAAAAGGTATACAGCCTTGTTACTTACTTGTATAAAGACTTTGTTTTTATTTTCCTTGGGTTGATTCATGGCCCTTTACTATTTTTTTTTAACTTGTTTATTCCGAACATAAACCAGCTATTAAATCCAAGCTGTTCAGAAAATATACAATTGAGAACATTTCAACTATAAACAATATTTGCAGATTTACTCTATGAAAACCATAAATGAAAAGCAAAGATTGACTCTTCAAGACAATGAAATCACAGACGAAATAGGCAGGAAACAACTTTAAGAAGAAACAATAAACCACACATCACCATTCCAGACCTGCTTAATAGCATTCCAGGGTTTCATAAAAAGAAACGAGTATCAACCTTAAGAGCAGATTTTTAATTAGCAAACTGATGTGTTCTATAGAACAGAGAGTCACGTTACACTGTGTTCAGAGTCTCAGGTGTGTTTATACAACTTAAAAAAATGAAATCTTTCATTCAGCCTTAGCTGGGCAACCGTATGCAGCATGAAATGCAAGTTTGTGTTTACATAGCTGAATTGTGATTAATGTGCACCATATGGAAGCAGGGGCCAGCCCCAGTGAACAGTTGTGTCTGCACAGGAACTCAGAATGGCTTTGTAAAGCAAGTAAAGTGGAGCTTGTAGGGGATGGCAAAAAAAGGATTAAACCAGAAAATCCACCAATGGGTTGGCAACTTCTAAAATAGCAACTCTGGCAATTAGAATAAATACAAAATCAAACTTAACCAGGCAAAATAATTCTGCAAGCAGCACTTATGAACGCAGTAGATAATGGGGACAGGTACTTAGGGCATGGGGATTATTTGTGGGTTTTCATTACTAGAAAGAACACAAGCCATATTTCATGGAGCAAATTGCATAACCAAACTGAAAGATTAAGCTTGTAAATTAATTGGAACCAAGAATGCTCAGGAATGGATAATTAATGCCTTGTTCAGGCAGCTCCTGGCATGACACAGAGCCATTGGGCAGATCCTCAGGAGGTGTCTGTAACCCAGCACAGCTCTGGAACAACCCCCAGGGCTGAAAATACCCTCCCTACTGCCCAAAGGCAGCTCCCCTCTGAGCACACTCCTCCTCTGTGCCTGGCCACAGGGTTGGTGCAGCTAACGAAGTGGAATAAAGGTGTTCCCTAAAAGCAGCCATGGCATTTAAGCAATACTACCCAGATTCTTAGTAGTCCTTGTGGCTTTGCTCCAGTTTTTGCCTATTTGGCCCTGACACTGGAGCAGATGCAAATTTCTGGATTCCTGATAAGTCTCACTAATTTGAAATAAATGATGTATAAACAGGATTGAAACAGCAGAGCCACAGACCACAGAACCTTCGTCTCTGGTGTGTATCACAGAGAGGAGACTAACTCCAGTCTAGCAGCTCAAAAAGATTATTCTCTTTTATTTAGAGTTGTTGGACAGAAAACAGACCATCAAGTTGCCACTTGCCGAAAATATTGAAGCTGTTCTGCCTAGCAGCACAGCACAGTCTTCCCTGTAACCATTCCATACAGGACAATCCTGTCCTGTCCATACAAGACAATCACAGTTTGCAGCTGCTGACTTCAAGACTGAATATTTCCTACTGTATATTGTGCCTAAGGCAACAATTTTTGGTGGGTTTTATTTGTTTGTTTTGTTATTTTTTTTAGTAAGATAGGTAGAATAAAAAATAATGACAAAGAACTAAATAAATAATAACTCCACTTTTCTAGCATTTCACATGTAAAAGTTGTAAGTTTATTAATCCCAAAAGAAGAGGAAGGTTCGTGGCTTGCAGTCCTGAGAAGTTTATGTTTGTAAGAATTGAGACACAAGGGCTCTAAGTAAATCTTGTTGAGTTGGGCCAAGTTTGACTTTTAAAACCACAGGACTTTCCACCTTCCTGTTTCTTTTACAGCACTAATCACAGGTACAGAACTGCTGAAAGCTGGACCAAAACCACAGGCACAGTATTTGACACAAGACCACTCAGCTTTTGGAGCTTAAAACCCTACTTGACCTGGGACTGAACAGCCCATTTTTCTGCAAAACATTCAATTCCTGCCAAACTTGGCCACTTGAAAGGGTGTTACACACAGATTAACACTGACAGTTAACTCATACAACACTTAAAAAACCCATCCCCATCCCAAACACACCAAGAACAAGCAACCAGCTCTAAAACTATGCATACACAGCTGATGCTCATCGTGAAAAAATCTCCTTCCACTTGTAACTCTCAATAAAATCTTTAAAACAGACTAAATTTCTAGAAGCTGAAACAGCCTGATGGGTGATTCCCCTGCCTGATTTTCTATAGAGCAGCTAAAGATTTCGAGTGGTGATACTTGTGCAGGACTGGGTACCTGAGGCATGAGTGCACACCTGGGGAGCACTGATGCCCCCCTGTCCCCCTTGACATCCCAGTACCTGTCTCAGGTTTGATTATCAGGTAGATATTCTTCCAAAGGAACTGCAGAAACAAGAGCCTGGCTTGCACATCCTGCCCAACTTGGGTTTGAATTGTTCATCCTGGACTAACTGAGGGGGTCCCCAGAACAGGAGCTCTGTGCAAAGGGACTGCTGGAAGTTTCTGCTGTGGGCTACCCTTTGCCATTAGACATGGACAAATGGGTCAAAAGGGCTCTGGCAATGGAAGAGACATGGCAGTGAACACAGGAGACATCTGAAGTCCATGGGAAGTGGGGGGATTACAAGAGCCCCTTGTTGACAGAAACCATCAGGATCATCTGAACTGCATCAACAACAGAAAACTCGCCCATTTTGTCAGCACTTCTATTCCAAAGCAGACCACCAATTTCTTCTGCAATACAAAATACAAAGAGCAAAAACATAAAGCCCTCTCTTCTCTAAACATGAATATTTGGGTAGAACTTACGACACCCAATGCCCTGAGACCCCTGTGGAAACACCACCAGTGGGGTGTGGGGGAGGTCTTGTTTTACCCAAATGCAGAGACGTAGAGAGGAAATAACTTCTAAAGAGGAATTTCCCCCAAGAGAACCAGGATTTTCTCATCTCTATTCAGCTCTCCACAGCTTGATTTTTTCAGTAGGGCAAGTCATGGTGAATGCAGTGAGTGGAGCTCAGTACAGTGGGACAGACCGTGGTTTCTTGAGTCTTTGCAAGGGTTCTGCTCTGCAGAGCACGGATTTGAGCACAACCCTGAGCTCATCCCTCACCTGGCTGCTGCTGCCTCCTGCCCAAGCCTCTGGAAAGCAGGCAGGGAACAAGGCATCCCCCATGGTTCACCTCTCCCTTGCTGAACCACCTTCTGCTCAGTGCCCCAGCTGCTCTCAGGTGCTGCTGCCAAGCAGATTTACCCAACGTGGTGCTCACAGAGACTGTACAGTAATGAGAGCAAAACAGGCTCTTCGTTTCAGGGATGTTTGTATGCTAAGGAGAGTGTAAAAGCATAAATCAGGCCAACAGACCTGAAAAACTCTGCTCTGTATTCCTTCAATTCTCCTCGCCTCATTTTCTTCCCTTGCATATTTTTACCTCCTTTACCCTGCACTTTTTGGAGCTCATCTAATTGTCACTTGAGATGACAAATGTCCTCTGCCTCAATGCCCCTTCCTCAATAACGGATGTTTCCTTTCTGTATCACTCTGCTTCTAGAATTAATTTTCTTCATTAAATGATGTCTGCATTTATCACTTCCTAACTTTTATTTTGCAGTTTTCTACCTCTTTTTCCTTGGCAAATGTGCTTAAAAACCACTGCTTGTGCTCTCTTTTTTTAAATAAATCAAGGCTTAAACATCATAAATCCTCCCTTTAAAGAAGCCCCAACTTCTTGTACTGTTGTTGGCTTTTAATTTAGCCTGCTGGTTTTTTGCTGTTTCCCATAAAATATAAACATCCATTCAGCCAGTCTTGGAAGAAAAATGAAGAATCTGTATTGATAAAAAGGTTTAAGGCCAAAAAGATCTATTCTGATCATTAGTTTGACAGCCCATTCAACACAAAACAAACATTTGTCCCTGAGATTTCTGGCACAAGCAAATTCCATTTAAGAGCCACTTGGCTGCTTTTAGGTATGGATTTTCAGTCTGCTGATGTGAAGTTGCCCATGTTAGAACTGAAAGAAACCAGCAAATATTACATTCTTCACTGTCTTTTGATCTGTTTGTTCTTTTTTGTTTTCACTTTGCCACTTCAGTCAATGAAGAAAAACAACTAATTCTCATCAACGATTGTGATTTATTCTTCTACTTTTGTTGTCAAAACTGTAACCAACCATTTTATCCACCATTTGATTGTAAAAGAGGCCAAAGACAATAAGCTGGCTCCTACAGCAAGAATTAGTGAAGGTGAAGTCTTCTTAACTGAATTAGGAAAAAGAATATTCTAGGACTCAACAGCATCTGCCAGAGGTTTTACCCTGCTACCTCCTATGACCTCTCTCAGCACCTGAACCCTGTTATAAATAGAACTTTCTTCTGCAGCAAGAAAACATTTACCTAGGACATGAAAATAATTGGCTTTTTCAACTGTTTTAAGTCTCTCTTGCCCTTTCCCTTCCTCTTCCAATTTTCAGCCATCAATACAGCCATGTCAGAAAAGCAGCAGAAAGCAAACATTTTCCAGTGGCATTATATTTGGTGTGGAGGAAGCAAAATGCCATTTGCATTGATGGTACTTAGGATTTTTTGGGAGTCTCCCATATAAAAGCTAGCCAGGGTCAACACTACTTAACCTACAAATTCAAATTAAACAGAATACATTCAATCCTTTCGATCTACAGACCTTATAACATCTGACATCATCCATGCCAAAAGGGGGGTCTAATTAAATTAAGAGAGTGATTGCTTTAAGTCTGAGGAATTAGCAATCCATGCTCTAGGAAGAAGGAGACAGAGCATTTTCTCTGCAGAGAGCCAACCCCTCAGGTTCATCGCTCTGTGTGTCCCAGCACCCAGATCAGAGTCCCTTGGAACTCCTCAAATCCAGGGAATGGGACCATGGACAGCTCCCCCAGCCTCCCACCCCGGGACAGAATTCCTGTGGCAGTGGCAAAGACTTCAACCTCATAATGGAACTTATCTCCCTCCACATCTATAACGAAAATATCTCTATTTGGACAAGTTATTTAAACATCAATGGAGACATAGAAGCCCTTCTAGGAGATGAGTCATCTATCCATGGGGATTTATACCTTGAAATAGAAGTATTGTGCCTAAAGGAAGGATCCATTTCCACCCCTTGATTATCCCTGAAGGGTATCTCTGTGAGTAGGTCAAACATTGCGATCCACAATTTAATGAGATTTCTAAATTAATAAAATGAATCAAAGTCAATGTCCGAGCTGCTCACATATATCCAAAACAAACAGCTAAATCGCCCCAGAAACATGAAATAATAATGGGTTTAGTTATTCAGCCCACTTGGCTCACAGCTTTACTCTATTTCCTGGGGATAAAAAATAACAGTAAAACATGATTCAATACACACTCCTACAGCCTCAGCATGTGGTGGGCCTCTGTGCTAACAGGGTAGGTCACAGTACACCCAAAATGTCACAGCAAATGATCCCATGAGGGAATTACACGGGTCACAGAAGAAAAAAGCCAAGAAAGGAATTTTATACCTGTCACTCCCTGTATAAAAACTTCAGACCGAGCAGACACTGTGCTACATACCCAGAAAAGAGAAGGAAAGGAAAGGGAAAGGAGGGAAGAGGAAGCAAAGGGAGAGTGTTAGTTTTCTATGAAATACAAGATGATTAAATACTGTCAGGCTTTAATCCCTGCTGACAAGCAGAGCTGCATGAGAGATATGGGCTGATTAATTATATGGAAAAAAGGCTGTGACACAGGCATATGAGGCAGAAAGACCAAAAAGGAGGGATTTGCAATTTATTTATTTATTTATTGCTAAATAAAAGGCATTAGCTAATGAAAGGAGAGTCGCTCATCTGGATCTAAAACTTTCAGCCCTACTTCTAAATCCTAGTGCAGACTCCCAGCAAATACTGGAGGAAAAAGAGATCTCACAGCTAAATTTGCTTTTTATAAAGGAATTGAAAGTGGGCTGTGTGTAAACCTTTGTGGTTTGTGCACTGCGATTTATTGCCAGTGGCAGCGAAGGACAGCTCTGGAAAGGCTGGATCAAAGTGGGGCAATGGCCAGTGGCCCCATGGCCAAAAGGACTGAGGCAGGACAGCCCTCAGAGCCTGGAGGGGGAAGAGAGGAGCAGGAGAAGGCTTTGAGAAGCCAATGTGTCAAGAGAAATGTAGTTCAGCAAGTACTGTCAAATAACAAACTCTGATTGTCTTCTGCCTCCTCCACATAACTATTCAGTGTTCAGGGCTTTTACACATTGTTTGCTGTAGTTGGGAAATGTGATCACAGCATTATTTATTTTAATTTTTTCCCTTTTTTTGTGTGTGTAACCACCTCTCCTCCAAACACAAAGCATAGCATACTTTTGTCCTAAAAAGAAAAAAAATCAGAAACCTGTTGCTTTGTTTGCAATCCTAAACCAGGTGCTCTGAAGAATTGTCCCCTGGGGGCTTTTCTCACCTCTGTTTGAGGCACCACTTTGTCTGAGACCTGGTTCTCATTTCACCCAGACAAACCCTGATGAAACTCAATCTCTTGTTCCAACATCCACAATTGATCTGGTATTTGGAAAGCAGATTCTGTTGGTTTAGCACTTGCTGAATAAATGGGGATTTAATTCTGGGCTTCCTGGAAATTAGGTCAGCGTAGGTCTGGTGGGGCACTGCTGAGGTGAGTTTTTGGCTTTTGATTTTGGAAAGATATGAGCAAACAGCTGAAACAAAAAGGGGGAAAAAAAGCAAAATGAAAAGGAAAGCACAGTTTTGTTCAATGATGCAATATTCATATATTTGTTCAACATTCCCAGATATTTTAGCATGAATCATAGCTCATTTGAAGTATGTTATAACTGAAAAAATGTAGGAGGCATTACAATAGTTTGGGGAGAAAGAGAACTGACTGAGACAGTATCTGCCACTGGCCCAACTACTTGAATGCTCCAAGAAACTTTCCTGAATTAAAGCTAAAACCTTCAAGCAATTTTGCCTGCTGAGAGGGGCACTGGAATCAGGAAAGGAAAACATCCTAAAAAAAGAAGATGAACAACCTCTATGTTACAGCAGGCAAAGAAAAAAACAACCCTGTATGGTTTTAAAATCTGAAGAGGAAGAATCAGCTGTGCACATCCTTACTCACAAATTTCAAATGTGAATTTGTCCTGTCTGCAGACCCAGCATGGAGGTCCCAAGGATTAGAATGCAACCAAAAGTCCCTCTCCTCCTGTGACAGAGGGATCTCAGCAGTCCTCCCCTACATTTCAGGGGCTCTCTGGCAGTGCCTGTAAGAGATGTCCTACTCTACTGAGAATTTTGGTTTGGCTTTTTGAACAAGATGTTTGCTTCAACATAATTTAGCCAGCAGAGATGACCAGGGCTCCAAGATGTAAAGAGTTCAAAACAAATTGAAAATCCAGATTTTCCGGAATCACAACTTCAGCTTTCCTCACTAAACAACTTCAAACCTATCAGATACCAATTCCAACACCAAGAAATAAGAGAAAGTAAAGCAGAGAAAAAAAGATACAATAGAGGGAAGAGCGGGGAAAACAGAGACAATCTATTACAGCCCCGTAATTTCATCCCACAAAATTTCAGTCTGCATGCCCCACCGATTCAATTACTGTACACAGCTTTACCCTTCAGCAGAACCAGAATTACAGAGAAACCCATTTTTAAAGGTTAGTGAGAGAGTTTTTCATTGACAGTGACCTGCTTCAATAGGGGCACACAATGTAAGGCAGGAATTGCATTTGCCTCACTCCTCCAACACTGGTATTTAAACTTGTTTTGGGCTGCCAGTGAAAGACGTCTGATGATCTTAATCTACTCCCCAGAGAGAGCAAAGCCAAGGAACAAACTCACTTGATTACCAGGCTCTGTGCAAGATACTGAAACTGGTATTACACAAAGCACATTTTCCTGTACAGGGGAGCTGACTCCTCTGGCATATTTAGGAGTATGCAAAAAATTTGGATTCTTGGCCACAGGGCTGGCAGATCAAAAAGGGTGAATTTTAAAGCTCCCAGCACTTGGAACATCACTCAAGGGGTTTCACAAGCTGTTTCTCCCAACATTCCACTGTTATTTTGGTAAATTGTGTTTACTTTAAGGCGGGTGTACTGAGCTATGTTGAACAACCCCAGTGCTGGATGCCAAATCCATCACTAAACCACGTCCCCAGGTGCCACATCTACACAGCTTTTAGATACCTCCAAGGATGGTGACTCAACCACATCCCTGGGCAGCCCATTCCGTGCTTGACAACTCTTATGGTGAAGGAATTTTCCTAAATCCCAACCTGAATCTCCCTTAGTACAAACTGAGGCTATTTCCTCTCATCCCATCACTTGATGCCTAGTACAGAGTGATCCCCCCTAGTCTCCCCCAACCTCCTTCCAGGCAATTGAAGGCAGCAATAAGGTCCTCCCTCAGTCTCCTTTTCTCCAGGATAAACGCCCCCAGCTCTAACAAATACATTTGCAGTTCCTGTTACTCATGGAAGAAATTTTGAAAGAGTGAAATGCTATGGAGGAGCTCTTCAAAGGGAGCAGAAAAAGCATCTCTGGTAAAAACAGCAGCCATGAGGCTTCACTGAGCCTGGGAAGGACAGAGCCCACAGGATGCCACTGATGCCAAGAGAAGATGGAATTATTATCAGTATTTACATAATCAGCTATGCTAAGAGAAGATACTGCAAAAGCAGCAAAAGCACTACTAATTGTATTATTCTAAACTTAAGTGTTCTCAACCCAACATGGAGATCTCCAGGGGAAATTTCCTGGTGTGGTTTTTGCTTTTTTTTTAATCAGCTAAATTATAGCCCTCCAAAAAACTCTGGGCAAATGACAGCTTATTTTTCAAGAAGACTACTGTACAACTGGATGGGTGAAATATCAAGATCATTTCCACAGAATTTATTCCCATTTCCCATCCTAATTACTGATGGATTAGTTAGTGTCACTGGAATTATAATCATTTGCCTAAGTAGCAGGTTTTTAAATAATGATGGGAATTGCATTCAGAAGCTGCTCTTGCACACATTATTTATACATAGTGTGTGTCTGTTTACGCTCCACACATGAGTGGCTATTTTGTCCCTGGAGATCCTCGATAACACAGTAACAAGGATCCTACAAGCACATCCACACGTTCATCTCTTCTCACTTGCAAACATTTCCCTTTACAGGGCTATCACCCTGTCTGCCAGCTGGTGCCCTGCTGCATTTCACACTCCCCCTCGCCCTGCACGGGCACTGCACGGCCCATGCAGGGGGCTGCTCATTCCAGCAGTGTCAGTTCCCTCTCCACCTTCAGAAAAAATAGGAAAAAACCTCCTTCCAGCCTCAGTGAGGGTGGGCTGGTTGGCTGAAGCCCAACTCTGATGCCCAAGCAAACATTTCTCATGATCCCCTGCAAGCCACTGCTCCTCCCCAGGTGACGCCGTGCACTGATGCCTTGTGAAGGCTGACCTAGAACAGAGACTAGACAGAGCTGAAGAATAAAGTAGGGATTTATTAGGAGGAATCAATGGATCCACCTTGGGCAGCACAAGAGCCCAGCCAGGGCTACTCCCCTGATGAACCAAAATGGTCACAAAATGGTCACAAAATGGATGACTGGTCATGGGGTCTCTCACTTTTACAAGTTTTGGTCCACTGGCATATTGGAGTTAATTATCCAATTCCAGCTTTAGCCCTTGAAGTCCCATCCTTCTTGTTTTTCTGTCTTCAGTCCACATTGTTTGTGCTCTTGGGCCTGAGATTTGGATCATTTGTCCTTGGTCCCCAGCTAAAGAAGGAATTGTTTTGTCTCCCTACTCTGTGCAGAGAGCTCACCATCCCTTAATATGAAGCCCAGATCCACACACTAAAGCAGCACAGAATCTGAAAAATATAAAAGCTAAAACCTGAGGCATCAGCACCATTTCAGCCATTTGGGGATATTTTCCTCCTTCCCTCTTTGGCAGTTTCAGTATCAGCAAGGCTTCCAAAAGGCTATGAGCTTTTTTCTTTTTTAGTAATTCATTTGCACAAACAGAAACACTTTGTACTACACACAAGGAAGCCTTCTGGAATAGGCCAGGCATCACCAACTTGTCATGGCTATGCTGTTTTTAGCTGCCTGATTGCTTTTCCCCCTTCAAAAATAAACAGAAATTATCTGGAGGAAAGAAGGAGATTTGTTTTCAAACTAAACCAATTTCTCCAAAGCTCTGCCATCTGCAATCTCCCACTGCACCAGGGTAAGAGAGCAATGCTCAGGCTGTGCCCAGCAGGCTCCAAAAGCTGGGTGGGTACAGATCCAGGTGAGACACTGGGCTCTCTGCCCATCCCCTCATCTCCACCAGCCCTGGACCAGACTGTGAGACCAAAATCCTGCAAGAAAACCTGCCCTGAGCTCACTCCTGCCAGCAACACCCCCTCTATTTGACCAAATGCTCGGCCTTTTGAAGCTTTTCCCAAGTTCTGAAGTGTTCACCTTCACAATCACTTTGGCCAGTGTAATAATCTCATTTTAACTCTCATAGGAGCCCAGAATAACAAATGAACCTAAAATTAACCCATTTTCCCTCCTCATAGAGTAAAAAAGAGCTCGATTGTAACAGTCCTGCTCAGCCTACAGTGGTTCACCGAGCTTTAGAACCACGTTGTGCCATGGCTGGGGCTGTCCATGGACATCCAACACCCTGGAACTGGGAGAGGTTGGATGTGTTACCCTTGTGTCTGCTTGGGAGAGGAGGTCAAGGAGAGATTAACAGAAAAGCCACAAAGGGAAATCAGCCACTAAACTCCTGCCAAAAGCCACAGGGAACTGGGTGATTAATGCTTTGAAAATCCTCCTTACCAATCAGGGGCTATTCTAAGGACCAAGACAGGTTCAAAACAACTGCAATTAGAGGGAAATTTATATTCAGTTATTGGGGAAGCAGGTTTGTACTTGCTGAAAGCTCAGAAAATTATCTCTTTTTACTGTTCTTGTATTACTTCCTTTCTTTTTTCTTGGAAAATGGGCCCATTTTGAACAGCAGTAACTCATTGTTCCAGGATGGAGCAATATGAAAGAACATCATTGCTCCCATTTCACAGGGACCACAACAGGAGGCACCAAGGGCTCTGAGGGCACCTTTCCTGCAGTGGGAGAGAGGATTACATCCTGGGAACACAGAGCCCCTGTTCCAGCCACAGCTAATAAATAATACTCTTACATATGTAGGCAGCAGGTACAGAATCCTGGCAGGAGTCCTGCTGTGGTAATGCTCCAGTGTGACAGGAAACCTGAACAATCATTTAACTTGGGATGTAGAAGCAACAGGTCCCCACTTCAGTGCAATATTCCAACAAGTTTAGTAAAAACACCAGACCTTTTGAAGTTTGTGCATGTGATGTGAGTTCATTTTTTTCAAAGGGGCAACATGACAGCTGAGCTGGAGATAATCAAGATACCTCAGGGCAATTATATTTTAATGCTGTGACAGTGGGGATGTTTATCAGCCTCCTTGTTACAGCCACATATTTCTTGGCAAAATCTTTGCTAATAAGGAACAAGGGATATCATCATTTCTTTGGAGAATATTTTATGGGGGCTTTTTTCTGTTGTTTGAAACAATAGCACCCTATTCCATGTGAAGCAACTGGTACTACAATTATAAGCTACATTAGGTAGAGAAAAGGAAGCTTTGCAGACACTTCTGCCTTATACAAACTGAAGAACAAGCATGACAGCAGGCACTGCTACAGAAGGCACTCTGATTTCTCTGCCTGATTTTCTTTGGTGTCTCCAGAGTGGCCCCTGACTCCCTCACATCTGGCAAATTACTACTTTTCCCCAAATCCCAGGTAAGGGTGAGGGAGTGCCCCTGGCAAGATGGAAAATCTGAAGCACAGAGAAGCCAGGAATTTATTCACAGAAAATATGTTCCAGAAACAAATACTCAACCTCACATTGGTTTTTCCACTATGTTATTTTTTTCTGTTGGCACACTGCAACTTCCTGTTGGTTCACAAATATGTGTGAGTGTGTCCTCCATGAAACCTGAACATTCAAGGTCTGCTCAGAGCACATTCTTGTCCTGAGGCACAACTGTAGCTTGGGCTGCTACAACATCAAGAATGCAATGGACTTCAGTACAGCACACCTCACCTGTGAGCTACTCCCTGAGCCTAAAAGCTCACCCAGTAATTATTAAAGACATTAAAAGAAGAAGGTACATAATGAAATGCACTTTCCTGATACTCCAGAGCAGATCAGCAAAGGAAAGGTTTGGGCATTCTGGCAGCTCCTGACGTGCTGCTCATGAGCATGGTGCAGCTGAGGGCAGAACTGCCATCCATGCACTCCCTGAACACTTGTGCTCCTGGTGCCAAATGCACATGGTCCTGCACTGCTTCTTACACTTTTCCTTCTCCAGTTCCATGAGAACTACTTGAACCCTTGATCATTTCTCATTGTGGTCTTGCAGAGAGAGAAACTGGAAGAACACAGGTCAGTCCTCAGTGGGATTGTGCCTGAGTGATGTGCTGGGCAACAGGGAGGGGGGAGCACCCAGCCCTGCCCACTGTAACCCCCCTTCCTCCCCACCCCTTCCCAGCTGCATGAGTTCAAAATCAGCTTTAGCAACTCAGCATGGTAGAATATAAAGCAGAGCACTATCAGTTTCAGCAAAAGGTCTACAGCACACAGCAAAGCACCAAGGGCACAGAATCCTACCAGCACACCTCACCTGCTCCAGTGGCCTGTGACTTCCAGATCCAAAGCCCCAACAAGCCCCAAGGGCTTCCAGCTCTCTTCCCCTCTGCCTGAAGGGCCCCCACAGCAGCAGAGAATGCAAGATCCAGCCAGTGCTGTTTTACATTCAATTTGTAAATTGACTACTCAAGGTAGAGGAGAATCAGCTTTCTTTAGCAACCAAAGGTGAAGTGATGCTCCATTTCCAGGTGTGCAGCCTCCTTCTCTTAAAGCTGCCCATGCCACAAAGCCTGCTCCTTCCCATGAAGGAGATTACACATTCCCACATCACAACCTGCACTGCCTCAACACAGCACCAGATTTCCTGCAAGAGAGAAGGGGAGCAAAATAAGGACCTCATGATGAAAGGTTCATGTTCTCAGTCTTCCCTCCCAGTTCTGTGCTCAGACTTTGTGCCTGACACAGTCTGGCTTTATATGCAGGTCACTCAGTCATTCTTCTCACATGTACATCAGGTGCTCCTGGAAAATGTGGCCATTATCCATCAAGTCCTTAGCTTCAGTCAGCTTCCAGAGGAAGAGTAATAGATGCACTTGTGTTGTCACATCATTGTCCAAAATGTCAGGGTAAAAAGCCCTGAGCATTAACAACTCCCTAAGGAAATCAGCTCTTCTAAAAAAAGTAGAATAGGGAGAAAAAAAGAAGGAGAGGGACAGAAGAAAAGTGCAGAGCTTCCTTTTTCATCAGTGATGACTTGCACGGGAAAGTGCCCTGACCTGCTGCATGCCAGCCAAGTACCCACACTGTCATCTGACTTCCACTTAGATTTACATTTTGTCTGGATAAAGCAACATGTGGTTTTAATTCCCAGGATCCAGGAATGGTCTTCTCTTTGGACATCATACAATAAAAGAGATGTATCAGTTTGAAGGGTGAGAGTAATCTCATCCCAAGGCACCTGCATTGAGATTCAAGCAGTGTGGAGAGGTGATAGTATCAGGCAGTGCAAATCTTCACAGACAGTAAAGGGAAAGGGGGGAAAACAAGAAAAGAGAAAGATGAAATCAAAGATGACAAGAAGCAGTAGTCAAAGTTAGGAGGAAGAGGAGGTCAGGCACCCAAACTAATCAAGGTGACACGGTGATATTTTCCTGGTGTGGTCAATCTCTGTGATCTGCTTTTAAAGGATTTGCTAAAGTTAAGTGAGAACTACGCAAAGCTTCAAAGCTTTTAAAGGCAGGTAAAACACAGGCATGAACCAAGATATTTCTTTGCTGAAACGCGAGGAAGAAAAGGGAAGTAAAATGAGAGGCAAAGCATACCCTGTCCTGAACAGTCTGAAGCTGAATTTTTTGATCCCTACTCACCAATTCCTAAAAAAAACCCTGACCTGGGACTACCAACCCTGCAGAGGAGTTGCTGCCATTTCTGGGAAGCTTATGAAACTTATGGCACATATTTTTGCATTTGCAGCTGCAAGTACACAATATCAAAACCTCAAATGACAAAGATAAGGTGCAGTAAATCCAAGAGTGCTTTGCCCTGTCCTCCTTAAGTACCCCTTTTACACAACCCCTCATCAAAGCACAGTCAATACAGCCAGGAAAGATGCTCATAAAAAAATAGGAAATTAAGCCAAAGTTAGACAAGACCACAGGAATCTGTCTCAGAGATAACAGCACCAGTTTTCACCTGCACCACATACATCCCTTCCCTCTCCAGACTCCAACAGGAGAGGCAGGGCCACACTCTCAGCATTACATCCTACCTCCAGCTCCTTAATTGGGCTCGTGGATTACTAATAAGTAATTGATACACAGGAAATGAATGTGAAGCCACCACTGTGTGTGCTTCTGCATACAAATACGGGCAGCTGAATGCGCAGCAGCAGCAAACGCTGCAGTCCTGCCATTCCTGTGGCATTTCCAGTAGGAACGTGCTTAAAATACCTCAGCATAAAGTGTTTCACTTTGTACAAATGATGCTGCTGTGATTGCTCAATGCCTTTTCAGTGAGGAAACTGCAGAGGGCTGAGGGGGTCAGATAAAACCCAAAGATAACGTGTTATTCAGACACTGCTCTGGATGAATATCAGGAGAAGAGAGAGACTTTAAGGGGCAACACAATAAGAAATCAAGATAAAGATTTATTTTGCGGCACACAAAGCCAAGTACACAGCTTTCCACGCATTCAGTCTTCAGGAACAATCTTCCTATTTTTTCCCTGGGAGCCAAAAAAAGTCCCCAAAATAATCTCAGTGCACAGTCTAAATTCGTACTTAATGCCAACTTTGTATCAAATTCCTCCACAGCGTAAGATGCAACGCTGTAAATAGGCTCATTTTCGTTATTTTATCAACTTGCCTTAACTTTCTCTCTGCAGCATCCTCCGGGGCTGGCAACACTGAGACGTGCAGGAAATGTAAATCACTCCCCTTTTGATATGATAACCGTGGCAGTGAATGCATCCCAGAAATCAGCTCAGGATTATAGCTGAGAACTCGCTGAAAGCACTTGGCTGTGGCTTGGTGCCAGCAGGGGAAACTTCAGCTGGCAGGTCAGTGTGACATGGGCTCAGGGCTTGGGAAAGAGGAGCAATATACAACACTCAGCTACCTGGGGCTGCACAAACCCCAAAGCCAGCAGCCTCAGGGTCAATCTAGAATTAAAAGATGCAAACAGGTGCTAAAAACAAGTGTGTATTTATGTATGCAAATACATGGGGGAGCTCAATGAAATATGAATAAGCACCTAGGAAAGCAACAGCCAGAGGCTGTAAGATAAAATCTACCTGCCAGACAAATACAGATGTGTGTGTGTGTGTATATATATATATATATAAACAACCACACACCAAAAAAATTTCATTTCCTGCACTGACCTATTTGTGGTTACAGAACATTATGACAATAATTATAATCATGTATCTTTCATTTAAATAATGTTTTCAGTTTCAAAGATTCAGAGGATGTTGGAATGCAAATAAAGATAATCAGGACATGAAAATAATTGTTTTCCTAATGCCTTATTTTTCATGTGCAAATGCCACTGATAACAGCTCCCAGCATTAACCCTGGGCCAGAACCCCACAGAATTCGGTGGTGCACAAACACTAAAAGAAAAAGCTGTCTGAACCCTAAGGAATTTGCAGATCTAACAGCAAAGAGGCAGCAGATGGATATAGACAGAAATAATCAAGAGGTAGTAGTTAACAAGGCAGGAGTTAGTCTCAGCAAACCAAATCCCTGATTGCTGTGAGCCTTGTACAGGCACCACAACAAAGAGGAGTTTTGATCATTGATGCCCCGCAACACACGAAGCTCAGCACATCCTTCATCTCCGCTGCTGTGCTCCATCTGTTGCCTCCACACTGGCTGGCAATCCGTGCCTCCTCCTCCCACCGCACTCAGATTTGTCACACAGAAGCTCCCTGGGCCAAGGACTGTCATGCATGACCTCGCTCCCCAGCACTGAGCATAGCAGGGCTCAAACTAGGGCCACAGAGACAGATGAAACCATTTAGGGACAAAACTGATGATAATTCTTATCAATAACTAGTCCAACAGAGTATGAGCTTGCATGCAGACAAGCCTAAAGCCAAAACTCACGCACATAAGCTCCATGTGAAACAATGGAGACATCTGAGCACCTTCTGATGGCTCTCACTGAGTCCACACTCTTCTTGCTCTCAGTATAAACCGTGCAGGGGAGAGGAAGAACAGCTGGCACACTGTGATCTTGTGAAACTGAGACACACCATCAGGAAATGCATGTACTACACCCAATCTCAGCTGGAATCTCCAGAGGCACCACGCTACACACCACAGTAATCAGAACTAGCCCAACAGACTGATACCTGGATGGTTATGACAAACAAGTGCCACAAAAGTATTTAAAATGTTCTCAAGCAGTTCTTTGTAACAGAGATCATGTCTGCAGGATACAGCATTCATGCCAGGAGGTTTTGTTTCAGCACTTTTGACCCAGTGACCTGCTTATTACAACACCACTCAGACTAACTTTAAGGCAATGAAATATTTCATTTGTATAACCAAACCTGTCTTTCATGACACAAGACCATTCCATATGGCTTTCAGGTTCTTAAATTAAATGCCTAAAAGTCCTGAGGTGGGGAAATAAAAGCTCTACAGCACCATCCCTTCCTCATGCCCAGCCAGACCTGCATTGCAGGGAAGTGCTGCTCTTCCAGCCTCTACTTCCACAATGTACTTCAAGGGTTAAACAGCAGATTTATTTATTTATTTATTTATTTATTTATTATGTCATGTTTGTTTGTTTGTTTCTTGCACATTCTTTTTTCCTCTTTGGGTATCTCCTAAAAATCAAAAGCACCAAACAAGAAATACTGTTTATAGTCCAAGTTCACGGAGCCTTCAATCTGCAGTTAGGTGTGTTGCAAAACTAGGAATTACATTATGTTTCCAGTAAGACACAGTGAAATGCAGGGTAGGAAGGCAGCCCCTACATAAAGACATGTTCAACAGGGCATCAGCTTCCATTTCCACGCTTTAATGTCCAACATGACCCGTTCTCCTCTGCAATTCAAACCTCAAAAGTGGAAAAGAAATGGCATGTAAATGGACCTTGCCTGCACTTTAAATCACTGTTGGCAAATCTTAATCTCTTTAAGTCTGGCCATTTAAAATCAGGCCTATTTAACTTGCAAAGGTAGGTCAGGTTTTATTGTTCACCCCTAATGCACTCTTAAAAAAAATGAGAGCAGTGAGATACACAGCTCAGTTGATGAAGGCTCACTGGAAAAATATCTGGCAATATTTACAGCCTTCAAGCTATGCTGTTGTAAATGTGATTTCCACATTCCCCAAAATGCAGATTACAGGCTTGCCAGTTCATACTGCAAAGGGAAAAGCTCTGCCACAGAGGAGGTGGATTACTCTTTGCATTGACTGAAAGCACAACTATAAACTTCTAGAATACAGGCACAGCAGCCCAAGCCCATTCAGTTCTCAGTTATCATTCCTCAATCTATCTTCACTGCAGTATTTTGTGCCTGGATCTCCTACTCAGAGTCCATGCTATGCCCAAAGTTTTGAACAAACAACAAAACAAACAAAAGGTTTTTGTTACAAACAACTGATGACATTTTTCCAGCTGGTATAGAAATAAGGTGGGTTATTGTTACTTATATTATGGCATACCTAGAGGTGCTCATAATTAATCAGAGTTCCTTCTTCTGCACCTCTCAGAGAAGGACCAGAGGAGAAGCAAGTTTTAATAAAGAAGTGCAGCATTTTCCACCCACATGGACAAGCTCAGATCAGACACACTGCAAGGTCTAGACAGTTCTACTTGATATAGTTTTTTGCTTCCCTACTCTGGCTATTTGTGAAGGATTTCACTCATGAACCACCATTCAGGGAAATGAAAAGTATTTCTCCATGCAAAACTAAACATGGTTTTCACTTTTTTATTTTTCATAATATTCTAAAATAAAACCACAATGGGTTTCTAATTGAAACCTGATATACCATCCTATTGCAACTATTAAATGGTCATTTTTGGGGCATGAGAGAGAGTCTAAATGTATTTACAGACACATAAAAAACCACTGCAGTTAATATACAAGGACAGAGGATTTCCAGGGTTACTTCTACTGCAGACTTCTTGTGCAACTCAGACAAGTTCCTTAATCAACCTTTCCTCCTCCACCTAATGAACACATGAGCTGCAGAAATGGATCACTGCCTAGGACATGCTCTGGAGCTACACTGTCAAATAGAAGACCTAAATAGGATAAATCCCCACCAACGACTTGAAGCAATTATCAAATGTTTATTAGCCTCCAAAGTGAAGGCTAATAAACCTGCTTATTTTAGCAGATAAAGTCAAATTACCTTGACTGAAGTTGGTAAGTGTTCCAAGATTAACAGCTCTGGCCTCATATGCTTTTAGTTATTGGTGATGAAGTGTCAGCTCAAAAAAACTGAAAGATACTTCCCAGTTATTTAGGCAATGTGAAAATTGGACAGTTATTTTCCAGGAAACATGGCCTGCCTGACAGGTTTTAAATGAAGAAAAGTGATATTATTACAATTATCATTAGAAGAAGATGTCCCTCATCAAAATGTGTCTGGATTTTAATTGACAAGGTCCAGGTTAATTCTGTGAAAATGCCAATGAAAGCAAAGCCTGTGGCTCAAACTAATTGTCAGCACTGAGCAACCTCCACCTCTAACCCACCACAGATTTATCACTCTCTGCAGACTGTACTCATGACAAGAAACGTTTGAATTAATCATTAACAACTAGAAATTCCTCCCAGACAGAAAGCAAGCAGAGTGCAGGGCTGCCCACCCCCCTGTGCCCGTGCTCCTGAGCCAAGGACAGGTGCCAACAAGCCTTCCTAAGCAGAAAGACTTCTTTTGTTGTTGCTTTGCCCCCTTTTAAGAGCATTCCAAGGGGAAACTTCCAGTGATCCTCTGTGTTTTGGTGTCACCCCTGAGGGCAGCACAAGAGTGCAGAGAAGGACTCACAACCTCCCTACTTCAGTCATAACTCAAGGACACTTTGGGAGGTGTTACCCCACAGTGCCAGTCAAGCACCACCTCTCCCACCCAATCTAACACATAAAATGCAAAAGGGTTTGTAGAAAACTTCTGGAATTATCTTCATTATGTTTATATTTCCTCCTCCTCTTTATTATATTTATATTTCCAGCATGCTGGTGCAGACCCATCAGAATATGACTGGGCAGAAGGAGAGAAGCTGACAACCTTCAATACCTGATAGAGGCATGAGGTCTGCCAGGGAAATGGCACAGTCCTAACCCTCATGGTGCTTTTCCATTCAGAATGCTTTGATTTTCAGCTTCTCCATCCATGTGGGTGATGGCATCACAACACAGCTTCAGTGCACATCAGTTTGATGGTTGCTCGAGCCCAAGTCTTTATACAACATCTAACATAAAACTGAAGTGTTCCTTCTGACACGACATTGAGACTAGAAACCACAGCAGCACTGGGAAGAAAGGAAGGGGGGAATCTCCACAAAGGTCAGGGACCACTTCCTGAGGTGGACAAAAAGGCATCTGGCCACTCGTGTCAAAGGCACCGAGCTTGTCTGGAGAGATATAAATGGAACCATCTTACCCCAACTAACAGAGAGAGAGGAAAAAAAAATAAAAAAGGTAAAAAATATCCTCCCTGTTTTTTCCTGGACAGCCAGGAGTAAAAAACAGATGGTATTTGGTGTTGTGAAGGAGTAAGACACAACTTTGTTAAGAGGAGGCCAGTGCTGTGGGGTCTCTGCTGGCCCCTTCCCAGTAACTGGAAGGCAAAGACTGAGGAGGTGTCAGCCATAAACAGAAATGCTGCTCACTTCATTGTCCCTTTTACCCCAGAGGTGAAAGGCTCCTTCCATTTGCTTACAGCAACCCTGCCTTTTTGGTTTTGCTGTTATCTACATATTCACCACAAAACTGGGAGCTGGAAAGTTCCCATTAAACGATGCCAACAAGAACTCTCCATTCGCAGCTAACGCTTGGCTGCACACATTCCCTCTTATTTCCAAACATTTCCAGTATGTTTTAGCTTCCCTTCATTAGACATTCACAATTATTTGCAGCACATCTAAACCTGTGCAACGGGTTTGTGCTTCCAAATACAGTCCCCTGGCTGCAAAAAATCAGCATGACAGCACTAGAAAGAAAGTAGAATTTATGTCAATCAGGAGGCAGAGCTCAGGAAGAGGATGAGGCTCACACCATCATGGTTTCAGTCAGTGACTTCCACCAGGCAGCAATTTGGCCCTTTACAAAATCCTCAGTATTTCTTAGAGATCACCCCTCAGTTAACCATTAAATCAGTCAGCAACTGTGACAGTGAATTTTGTAATAAAAATGTACAAAGTGGAGGCTTCTGGTACCTTAACTGAAAACTTGAGCAGCCAAAAAGGTTTTTCTGGTCTGAAGAGACACTGTTATAGAGGGAAGGATCTCCATAACACCTCACACCCGTTACTGTTGTGGCTTTGCAAGGCTGTTTCCACCACACCCTTCAATACCCTTTGAACTAAACAAAGGCTTCATCGAGAAAAGTTACACCAAGTGCTCATTTCTTTAGCTCAGCCCCAAATAGCCACTTAAAATTCGTCAGGTCTTTCCAAAACCCTCCCTCTTTCAGACTGTCATATATACTAAAGGGCTCCCTAGGGAAGGGCATCTCTGGCACTTGGACAGGGCTGTGCTGGCTCTGCAGGGCTCTGCTCAAGGTAGTGGGAGCCAGTCTTCAATTAAGAGACCAGAACAGCTCCTGAACTGCCCACGGAGCTGGGGCTTCCAGCAAATGCCTCTGTGATCATTAAAGCAGAGGTTGTCCAGGGACAGAGCTGCTCCTTTGGGTAATTACATTCCCAGGGCTGCCTGGTGCCTGTCAAACTCCCCCCTTCCATGGACAAGGCTGGTTTTTGAGGATCATTATGAAGTAAATATGTCATCCTGAAGGATGAAAATAGAAAAAGGTGCAGCTCCTCTAAACCTGAATGTTACCAGGACACCACTACACTGGAACACAAAAATGTTGCTCCCTGACTGCAGAGGGGACACAGGTCACTTCCCCACCACACACACAAATCTTTATCAACTTGGATGCACAATTAAGCTTAACATTCCTCCAACAAAAGGTAAAAAATTACTCCTTGGGTGGTGTCACAGCTGAAAGCAGAGCAGTAAAGGCTCCAGAGCATCCTGAGTGATCAGTCCCATAAGAGACATTCTCCACTAAGCTTTGTTCTGGCAGCATTCCCACTATTTGAGGAAAGAAATGCACAGCTGGATGTAAAGCTTGCAATGCAGAACTGCCTTACATGGCAGGAGGATGGCAATTCATAATTATTTTTCCACATCAACTGTTGGCTGCCCTCCTCTTCCTCTCTGCTAGGCTGCAAACTGTCAGTGGATACTTATCCAGAAAGCAGGCCTGCCACAGAGAAAAAAGCATGATTATTATTAGCTAGTATTTTACAAGGCATGCTAGCCAAAAATCAGAGGTAAATGAGCCTGGGCAGAGTGAGAGCAGTACCAGTGCAAAGGCAGCCCTGCCAGAAGCTGCTTGTCCTCTGAGAGATGCAAAACCAAAGGGAATAGAAAAGCAGGACGAAGAAAGCAAAACAGACAGGAGAAGGCTGCAAGGAGAGAGAGAAAATCTGTTCTCAGACAAGGTTTTGAGCCAGCTAATTTCAAAACACATGCAGCCCAAGGAAACATAGGCCCTTTTCCACCCTGGCTGGACTCTGCCTAAGACATGGCCCATGGGCTGCCAAGCAGCAGCTCTGCAGAGGACAAGGGGCTCCAAACTGCTTTGACTACTGAGAGAAAGAACGTGTGCTGCACTCAGAGCCAACATTTCCCTCTCCTCAGTCTCCAGGTCTCTGCACGACTGGAGTGCAGAGTTATTACAAGGAGGCTGCTGCTCCCTGCAGGGGAAAGGTCTCCAGAAGAAAACAAACCTCAACTTCACCAGGCTCTCTGAACACCACTACAAACATCAGAGGGCAGAAGGCAGAGCCACAAGCTGCCAGCCCAGGAGCAAGGCCATTTGAATGACTTCAGACAGACCCACTGACTTCTCAGTACTTCAGGAGAACAGGTAAAGGACTATTATATTTCTGTTCTGTGATTGGTATCTTAAGAATCTCATGTTAGTATTGCAGTTTCTTATTTTCTTTCAGAAATTCAACTCAGTTCTGCCGCTGCTATCACCTCTTTAATTCATTTTACAACAAGATATTTGTTATCAGAAATTGTGCTTTGATATGTGTCAGGTTGATGGATTCAATAAAAGCCCTGTGAGAAGCTGAGTGAATGGGGCTGCAGAAGTGGCGTCATCAAGGGAATTGATACCTTAACAGCCAGTCTGCTGATCTTGCAACAAAAACATGCAAATATAATAGCTGTTTTATATCCTCACCCTGGCAAAACAGTCCAGAGGAGCATTAGAAAACATTTGCATAAATGTTACTCATGCAAACAAGCACAGCCTGCTCACTGATAAAAAAAATATGTAAAACACAACCCTGCATGCTGTCCTCTTGTCCTGTTTGGTGTGCAAAATTCAATCCAGGGGAATAAAGGCTTTAATCAAAATACAGCTTTTAATTTAATTTTGGTAATTCAAGCAGGAATCCCATGATGCTCCAACCAAAATTTTCCCACAATAATGTTGGAGGACAATTTTACTGACATATTTTCAGACAAAGCCACCTGTACCCCTCAGCAAAAACACTGAGAAGTTGCATTAGGGTCTTACCGTGAGAGCCAAACCCACAGGCATATAAAATCAGAGGGGTTTTTCCTGATTTAATAAATGAAATCATGTAAGAAACAAGAAAAATTTAAAGAAAGAAATAATAAGTTTTTATCAGACCACATAATAGAATGAATGAGAGAGGGAGACCTGCCCACTGCTCTGCTGCAGGTCAAGCAGGGCTTGAAGTCTCTGCTCCACCTGATCAGAGCAGCACAGCTTCAACACCACCCCTGCACTGGCCTGGAGCACAAAGAGATTTTTTTAACTGGAACTGATTTACAGAACATCTGGAAAAGGTAAAAAAATGTGATGTTGAGATTCAACTTTTAGAAAAGAGAAATAATATTACTAGTCTAAACAAAGCAAAGGGAAAATTTCCATAGCAATTAATCTGAAAAAGGTGAATTACATTGAGGATTTATGCTCATGTAATGAAGACAATTAATTGCTATGAGAGCCATAAAACACATTAAATGAACAGGTTTTTTTCCAATTCTACTTGCAAGATAAAATTTATTAACTATGTTTAATGGCTACTTAAAAATTTCTCTTACATATTTATTAAATGTGCCTTTTCAGCCGAACAGAGCATTTTACTAACCAGATTCTACTAATCTAAAAATGGGCAATTTCAGAAAAAAACTACTGCTCTGCACATCATCTGCAGATCCATTTAAACTAATTCCTCATGCAATAAGATTACCATCAGCACAATTTCATAAGTGTTGCTAAAAGGGAATCTGCTCGTCTCACGTGAGCAAACACTGCTGCAAAGATGAATGAATTCAGCTCACGTTATTTGAACAGATGTTTCAGTTTTCAGTAGAGATAGGGAGGGAAACCTTGAGTCCTGATGTCATTAAGTGTTACTGTAATCACTTAATTAAAACCCTCTCTACTTGGGAGAGCAGGACACATGGAAGAAACTGGATTAGATGGGAGCAGTGACCTCAGAAAGATCCATAACTAAATCTTGTGCTCAGCCAGGGCTGTGTGCCTCCAGCTGCAGATGCAGCTTGTTCACCAAGACTGCCTGAAAATCAGGGACAGATGTTTGCCACTTAAAAGTGACCTAGAAGTGACTCTGTTTCTTATTCACTATTTACAAAATGGGAATAAGTAGCACTTCTGTCTTACAAGGGTGTTGTGGGAACAGATAAAGTTGATGGCAGTCAAGTACTCTGGTAATCACGAGTCCCTGAGATGAAGAGAATCAATAAGGAAAGGCCTCATCTACTCAAGTGAACAACAACAGTTTGGCCAAATCTTTATAGTTTAGCACAACCTTCTCAAAGTGCAATGTTCTTAAAGATGAATTTCCAGAAGTGTGTGATTTAAACAAGAACCAAGTTTTAGATCTGATGGTAACGAAGTAAAATGCAAAAGTATAATCAAAGTCCAACCTAGAGTTTAATGCCTTAACAATAATTTTACACAAATCATTTATACAGACCTAGAGTGAGACGTGGATTGTCTCAGGAATGACAGGGGAGCTCATTTCCTGCTCCCCTATTCAAGGCAGGAGCAGCACCACAGTCACACCAACAACCAACATCTCTGGAGCAGATCCTCACACACCCCAGGACATCCAGCAAAACTCACACTCTTATTGCAAGGAAGACTTACATAATTCAACTCAGAAATCTCAAACCCAAACAAGGAATAAACAAAACTGCTGTGATTTCTATATTCTAACAGTGCCAAATTTTTCTCTGCAAGAGTCAAGAAGCTCTCTTGATTATGAAATACCTCTCCTACAACCTTTCCTTTTAAGTGTTATAATCACAAGAGCAGTAGCTTAGAAATAAACAGAAGTGAAGAGGATAATAAAGGCAGGAGCAATGTCTAACAAGCTCTTCTTCCAGAAACCAGAGCAGGCAGACAAGCAGAGCTGTGCTGTGCTGTAATGATGGGAAACTTGCCCTGGCAACCGTGTTGTTTGCTTGAAATTCCTGTACAAATTAACAGCACATGCTGTGGTTGGAACAGACCTTTCTTGACCCTCAACATTGAAAAGTTAAGCACCCAATTTAAGCTATTCCAACCAACTTTTCCCTGCAATTGCCAGACACTGGCAGAGCTCTGCTGGAGCATAAGAGTTAGAGCCCACAATTTCCAGCGCTAACATGACAAGTCCAACCAGATCAAAAGCAGGAGAAGTAATGTCTTGACTTCTTTTCCCTGCTCCTCCACTGACACCAAGCACAGGTGTTATATTGCTGCTGTACTTTTCTCAGCAAGATTATAGTGCTGGTTCAGCCACATGAAGGAAGTCAATACCCATGTGCTAAATGAAAAAGGATAATATCATCTGATATCACTCTACTGAGATCTTGGAACCATTGCTTTAAATCTGGTGGGTTTTTTGGGTTTTTTTGACTCAGAAAACTTTGCCTTCACAGAAACAACTTGACCTAGGTAAAAGAAGCCACAGAGACTGTATCACCCTAAAATCTCATCTAGCACGATCTTCATCAACAATACATCCTGGCCTTCAGTTTCTTGTTAGAAAATGTTGCATATTGCCTTGCTGCAGTTCCAGCACAGCCAGGGCAACATTTGTGTGGGTATGAGAGCACTCACACAGACAAAAATTTTAAGTGCTACACAACAAAGGGGGAATACGATTATACAGGAAATTGGTAGTGGTATTTCCATCCTTTGCACACAGTGAGAATACACAAAGCACAAAGGCAAGCACAGGGCTGAATTACAAACGGGCTACTTCATCTCCTTTTATTTTCCCCATCTCTGACCCTCAGAATTACAGTCATTAGTGAAACACAACAAGTGGGATTTTCAAAACATAGATTCCTATCACCAAGTATCCATCACCAGCAGCAACACACAACCATCAGCGAGCATTTCGTTCAATAAAGAACTTCACACGAACAGACACCCCCTCAAGCCCAAGACAATAAAAACACTTCACTCCTGGTGAACGCTTTCTAAATTCAGGGAGAGCAAAGCTTATTTACAGACACAGTATGAGCATGGCATGAATACAGCAATAAACTCAAAGGCTGCTAATGCTCTGCTTTCCCCACATGTAGAAAAGAGCAAAAATACAAGAGCAGGGGAAAAAATACATACCTTACCAAACCTGACTGTTGGACACGACTCCTTTCAGAGCAACATTGGGGTGAAGGTAAGTTCCTCAGGCGACCACCAACCACAATTCCTGTCCAAGCCCCCCAGAGGCTCCAGCTCTCCCTTGCCCGTGTCCCTGAGGAAGATGCAGTGTCCTCCAGTATTTCAGAGCCTCAGCTGCAGAGGATGCTGCTCAGAAAAAGAAAAGAGAAGAAGGTGTGGCATTAAATTCTAGGGTCAGTTGTTTGGCAGATTCAGAGCAGAACACAAGACAACACTGGATAGGAATGAAATGTCAAGGCAGGACAGAGAGTCTGTGACAATCCATCATGTGTGGCACCTTCAGAGGGCAATCATTGAATTCAAGAAATGTGGTGCAAAGCTATTCTTGCTTTACAGTACTTTTATAGTGTCCCTAGACCAGGAAATGAGTGACAGCCTGGCTGCTTTTTATTCCAGTCCAATATTGTAACACAAAAGTATGTAATGCACTTCTCCATAGGGAATATTTTAATTCATTATGGCATTTCTGAAGAATAACAGGACTTTCATATTAAAAGCAGAGACATCACCACAGTCTTAATACTCTGCACGATAAAATGGCTCTTACTCGAGAAATTCAAAGCTTAGGAGCTCACAGCAGATGGGAAGTCGTGACTGCCAGCCCAACACGCCGCAGTTCCCTAAGTTCTGCCTCCAACGCAATTGTCAGAGACTAGGAGATGTCCTGGGGTTTTCTGGGAGCTGGGGGCTTGGCATCACCACATTTTCTAGCCCACTGTCACTGCTAGAGGTGCTCAGAGCTTCCAAGAGGTCATACCCTGGCACTGAGCAGGGATGCGGGGCCTCGCTGCAGACACCAGGTGAGTGACAGCGATGGAGGCCACCAGCAGCAGCAGCACTAGCAGCAAGCAGAAACCTCAGAGCAGCACTGGGAAGTGCAAATGCTCATCCCTAAGCCCTGGCAGATGGGAAACACTCCAAGGATCATCCTTCCCCCACCCACATAATACAATCTGTGAAGCAAAACTAGGCACAGCGGCACAAAACAGGTGAGGACTGAGAAAAGAGCAGGATCTGAGCTCCCTGTGTCAGATATATCCATGGCTAACATCCTTAAACCACACCCAGATATGCTTTTCTGAGCCATGAACATACTCTGACTTTGCCTAGGAATTTTACAAAAAGCAAAGGGAAAAACACCAGAGATAAACAAGATGTTTCCCTCAGAGGAGAAAGTCCATGGCAGCTCCAAGGACCACAAAATCCCATTACACCTTCACAAGAAACCCTGAACCCACAAACAGGTTACACCTCTCTGGAAAACACATTAGATTTTGGGCTTGCAAGAAGGAAGATTTCAGCAACCAGCACATGAAACTGTGCATACTGGAAGTTAGCATCATAGTGCCTTTTATATATATACATATACACACACATAAATGTACATAATGGGTTTTTTCTTTTTTTGTTGAAGTCCACACAGCACGCATAGTCACACAGATCAGAACAATGAAATAAATTTACTTTATTTAGCACTAATTACTTTACTGGACCTCATATGTTCCATACACCCCTAAAGGCTCCACAACACCTTGCAGGACACCCACAACAGGAGTCAGGGTGGCAGACCTCAGCCCTGTGATTGCTGTACACATTTGCAGAATTCCTGCCTCTCTTAAACTCAGACATGAAGGACAAAAGTGGACCTTCAGTCCCTGTCCTCTCCCAGGCCAACTATGAAAAATCAGACTGCCAACTGAAATGGCTGCTGAGTGACTTATGGGCACAGGAATGGCTGATGCTGCACTAGTTTGATCTGCAGGCAGCAGTAAGACCTAATTCTACTGCTTTTAAGGGATTTTATCTCTGGAGACCACAGCTACAATTACTTTTTCATTTCTACTCGTAAATTGTAACACAGAATAGTCACTAAAGAAAATCAGTGCTACATTTTTGTGCATTAACCAGAGCATCAGCTGAGTAGAGGAAGTAACAGCAAGAGGACCAGATCATCACTACAATCTGAGTGCAGGGGCCTGGGCTCAGGCTGGGAAAGGTGGGGTTCTGGATGTTTCTGCTTAGTACAGTTTGCCAAAGAATATGTAGCAATGTGAAGGAGGAAAAGTAACAGGAGGTGTGGATGTGGAGGTGAAAACAACTTTACTCATGACAAAATGCAGTCAGTGTGCACAATACCCATCTCTCGTTATATAACTGAGATGGGGCAACTCAATGAAATTGAATCAATGGCCAGGTTTCCAGGGAGCAGCAAAGTGTGGATGCTCCAGTCTGAAGGCAGTGTGCTTCCTCCACACTCTGCTGATGTGTATCACACAATACAGAGGCGGGGAGCCAGGCCAGGGACCATCCTCGTCAGCAATAAAGTAAAAAAGCTACCAAAGATAAATGCATGGAAACCCTCATGAGCTATAATTTGTGTTGGCTCAGAATCATACAAGGAAAAAAGAAGAAAAAATATAGTAAAAAAAAAAAAAAAAAGTATGCCATTTGTGTTGCCCAAACCTATAGAGTTTTGCAGAAAAACCTCTTCTTCACATTCAATAGGTCAGTCCTGATCTGATGGTCAGTGTCCAGCTGGTTTCCCTCTCACAGCCTCAGAGAACCCACCACAGAGCTGCCAAGGTGCTTCTTGAACCTCCTTGGCTTTGGGCAGCTCTTCCCAAGCCCAAAGCCTTGGGAGCACCCTGCAGCTGCAGAGTGAGAACACAGTGCCCAGAGAAGCTGTGGCTTCCCATCCCTGGAAGCGTCCAAGGCCAGGCTGGACAGGGCTCAGAGCAACCTGGGATAGTGGAAGCTGCCCCTGCCCATGGCAGGAGGTGGGAGTGGATGGTCTTTAAGACCCTTTCCAACCCAAATCCATATGATCCCTGACACAGAAATCATCCATTTAAGCCTGCACCTGCTGTAGGAGCTGGCACTGTTCCTACCTGAAACAAAACCAAGTCTGAACTTCCAAAAAATGCCCCATGTCCTAGAAATCCCACAGCCTGCTTGTGTTGTTTCTAAGTTGCTGTGCTCCCCCACTCGTCTTTGATCAGAGGGAACACGCCGACAAACTGCAAATTACTTTCATTATCCCACCACTTCAGATTTTTACATTCAGTTAACATAGTTAAGTGGTATCAGATCCGTCTTCCACTCACAAAAGCCAGCATATGGATGTTCTCATAAATCAGAAAAGGCAGACAAGACATTTTTCCAGTAAAAAGAGAGTATTTCCCTTGGAGGAATCTCAGTCCTTTGCTGATGGAAGCATGAATTATACAAAATAACTATATACTTTAGACATAACAAATAAGCTCAAATATTAAATTTGAAGACACCATTTCTATCTTGGGATGTTTCCAGGCCACAAATCAATGAAGTCTGGGAGACTTTCTGTCTCTCAGGAAGCCTTGCTGTACCTTTGCCCTGTTCTTAATTCTTGTCTTTAGGCATCAACTATTGATCCCTGTCGGGGTGAGGACAGGAGCTGGCTGGACCCTCCTCTGACCCAGCACACTCATCCTTATATTTGTGTGTCATACAGCTTAAGGTACAGCTTGGGCCTTGTGGCAACACTGATGAGCATTTGCAACTTCAGCAAGGGCAAAACAGAGGTATCTAGAAGCTAAACAACACATCTGTGAGCAAATATTACAGTGTAGTAGATATTCAAATTAGTATTAGTTTGTCTCATCAAATATTAATTACAATCTACCTAATTGCAATTGAATAAATTAGTTGGGTGGAGAAAAGATTAAATATTTTAAGCAGCTGGTGACTGAAAAATAATTGAAAACATAACTCCTTGCTTAAATATTAAATTTATTTTGGTTTTATTGCTAGCATGGCCATTAAGAAATCAGAATTCCATATGTGTGTGCATTCATGTGGCTGTATGTGACACATATGGAACATGCTCATGTATATTCTTCTAACTTCCCTCCTTCCCTGAAACTAAACTTGCATAAATATTTTCAATTAATAAAGAAGAGCTCCAATGGCAGAGCCAGAAGAAAGGCTGTGAAACAAGCAAGGGAAAACACATTTTTACTGCTAAGTATTTAGCAAGGTCACCTGCCTCTGCAAAGGCAGGAAAAGAGATCCCCCAGCAGACTCTGAACACAGCAGGGGATTACACCAATTCATTAGCAGGTGTATCTTCTAATTACAGCCTCGGACACGAGTCCCCACACAGCTGAGCAGGGAACAACTGCTGCTTTTTGCTTTTTCCTTGGGATCAAGCTCAGAGTTTCCTGCTGAGCTCCAGGACAGCATCAGCACAACCCACCACAGGCTCCAGCTCCAAGCCAAGCTCTCTGTTATCCCAAAGGATGCTCCTGACTCCTCACAGCTCCAGTCCCAGGGGAAGCTGTGGGAGCAACAGCTCACCACGTCAGCTCCATCTCTGCTAAAGATCTCACATTAATTTACTGCAAAGGTGACACAGGTGAAGAAGGGAATAAAATGAGACTTTGAATCCTTCCTTCCAGAAGGCTAAGGGTAAAAAATTGGTAGCAATGCAACTCTGGCAGATTTCCAACTATAACACTTAAAGTGTTGCCCACAGCTGTGTCCCAGACACACTTTATCATTCACCATGGCTCAGTGCAAAACATAAATAAAACAGAAGTCATCAGCACTACTGGCACTCAGCTGTTTGGAGGCTTTTTTTTTTCCCCCCTTCCCTGCCAACAAAACAAATAGTGAAATAGGAGAGCTGCAATTCAAGTGATAACACCCACCATCAGAAATTTGGTGGGGGCTGGTGGTGTGATGGGAAATGAACTGAATTAAAGAATGCAGGCAATATTAAAATGAAGAATATGTTGACTGAGATTAATACAATAGAATACTGTGATGCTGCTGAAGATCAGCATTGATTTTTGTTATCCAAGTACAAACTAATGGTATCCAGGAAAAAGGAAATAAGTGGTTAATCACCCTTGTTGAAGGAACTATTGCCATCATAATAGCATCAATGTTACATTACCAGGTTCAAGAGTGTAATTAATATCTTGCTGTGTTAGAAGATGCTATGACACTGAACAGGTTTTGCTGCTGTTGCATGTAAGTAAATACTTCCTGAAAATGAACCCAAGAAATGCCATGGAAATACTTCCAATTTGAAATAATATAAACTCCTTTCTTCAGCAGGCATTTGGTTTTAACCAAAGCTGCTTCCCAAGTTCAAAAGCATTAAGTTGCAGGTTACTGTCTAACTCTCCAACTGCCAAAGCTGCATTACACTATTAAGTGTTTTTATTATTATTACTCCTACTATTACAGTCTGCTTAGACTATAAAATAAGATCTCTTGGGCCCCTTAGATGTTTACATCTGCCCTTGTACTGAAGCTCTTTCAGGAGATTATTGTTTCTTCTGCCACCTCAATTGAAAGCAATGATGAAGTTACTGCAATGCATATGTCCTTGTCAAATAATGCTTTCACAGGGTTGGAAGTATATTTGTGGGAGGAAAAAAGCAATGCTGAACTCACTTCAGTGGTGAGTAGCAACCAGCTTCCACTTAACCAGACAGATCATCAAAATAATCGAGTCATGAAATGAAGCCAGTTCTCCCAACAAGAGCTGACAGGTTTGTACCAGAAGCAGCTGTGTGATACAACCTTCACTGACGGAACAAGATCTAAGTGGATTTCCTCTTACTCTAACCTGAAATGGGAATCTAACAAGGAAACAATCCCATCACTCATCTTAGTGTCACAGTTAAGCTACAAGTCTCCTTTTCACAGTTACTGGTTCAAGCAGGTCCCTTCATCACAAATTTGAAACAAGTTTCTCCAGCCCCAAGTGCATAGCATCAGCATCACCTTGTTTCCCAGCTCACTAAGAAGCTTCATGCCCAAATTTAGGATGGCAGAGTCCTTAACTCATTGGTAAGGCAGAGTCAGTGCCTTTCCTTTTCTTTATTCTCTTCATCCCTTTCACACTGAGCCAGGGGCAGATGTTTTGCAAAAATTAGGACAGTTTATCGCTTTTCCAGCTTCTCCCCCTCCTCCTGTGGCTCACATATTCACACACCTCTGCCAGGGTGCTCCCAGGGCAAGGGCTCCACTCTACAACCACAGCATTGCAGAGGTGGGATGTGCTGTGAAAACCTCAGCTGACCCAAAGGAAACAAAATTTATCACCTTCTGCAGCAACACAGAATTACACTAACCAGAGAAAAAACATTTTTTGATCCATCCCAACAAAAACTTCTACCCAAGCAAAGTAAGCAGGATCAGGACATTAGAGCATAAGCTTTTCATACACATACTATACTTCTCTATCAAAAGTATTAACTTGACCACTATTAACTTTAATCTCATTTGAACTCAGCAAATTTCTATTATGCCATCCAAAACTGACTTCTCTGTATCTTCTTCAGATGTGCTTTTGCCTTTTTTCTATTTTCCTCCCTTTTCTTTTTTTAAAAATTTAATTTGATTTTTCTTTTTTTAAAATTTTCATTTAAAAGACTCTCTTCAGATAAAATTTCCCAACTTTTCTGGCACTGGCTGCACTCTACTCTCATTGGAACCAGTGATCTTTATGATGGGCCTGCATTTACAATGGTCAGAAGTAACAATTGCCTTTGCTGTTCTGATCTGTCACTATTCAGAGATTTTTGTTTTATGTTACTGCCACTTCTAACCCATATCCTGTTGGAAAATTAATAAGGAAATGCATATACCTCCATCTACTATTTAATTTCATTGCTAAGAAAACCTTTTGTCCTTTGCTTAAGTTACTTATCTCCAAAGTCACTTAACCCTGTAATGTTATTGTTTATCTCTGTGGAACATAGTGGGATAAGCTGGTACCCTAAATGTTAGAGAAAATACAAGTATACTGGATTCTGTGGCACCTGGAGGACACACAGCTGTCAGCCAAGTGTCAAGCCAGACTCTGAACAGGGTTTTCCATTATAAATTCAGGCTATTATTTTCAAACTTTTGATTTTAAAAGCCACACTTTTTAATATCATCACACTCTGCTGCATTTCCTGAGAATGTGCTTCTCCTTTGATGATTTAAGCCAGCTTTAGTTTTATTAGGAAAAACAATTGTGATTTGGTCATTTTGCAAACTTTGAAAAGTTTGGATAAATTTGTTATTTACAAAGTCCCACCCACTGCTGCAGCTTTCACAACCCTGGGAAGGCAGGAGTCAACAAAGTCCACAAATGACACAGAAAGACCCCTCCCTCAGCCTGCAGAGTGCATCAAATTCAACAACACTTCAAAACACCAGACCGACTTCCAAAATGTCCTTTTTCATGTGTGGATTGCATAATTGAAGAGAAACAAACTAAATTTGAACTGGTAGCCAGCATAGAAGCCTGATAAAGCCCTAGAGCCTTTGAGTGCCTTAATTTTAGCAGAAAGGACAGAGCAGGAGGACACAGGAGAGGGCAGGATGTGATCTGGCACAGCATCAAATGAGAAAAGGGTGAGCAGGGACTGGGGAGGGCACTGGGGAGCCAGGAAGAGGCCAGAGCAGACCTGGGGCTGTGGGAGGATGCTGAAGCTTTTTAGGTACAGTGTCACAAGTTTGGAGAAGCTGAAGCAAGTTCAAAAGGACCACAAGGAAAGAAAAGCACTTGCAAGCCCCAGAAGCTGGCCTTCCACTACACATCCACAATTGCAAACCACAACTCCCTTAATGCTCTCCCTCCTCTCCAAACACACACACACACATCCTTCTTCAGCCTCCACATGGGAGAGATCTCCAGTTCACCCATGCAAACACCTCCTGCTGCCTGCTCTCAGAGAGAGAAGGCTTGCTGGATTTCAACCAAGTCAGCAAATACCTGCAATACTCTAATTCACCCATAAAACAAGGCAGTGTCACAGTGCTTCCGTGGGGAAACGCTGCCTTAAAGTGCTGTAAATCCTAAAGAAAGAGCAAAAATACAGTTCCCAGCAGAGCCAGCCTGAACAGCAGTGCCTGAACTGCCTTCAGTGCTCAGGTGCCTCAGAGCAGTCTTTGATTTGTGCTGAAAACCAAACCAGCTAAAAGGGGACCATCAAACGTCAGGGAGTTTAGAATACCCTTGTTACGAAATAGGCTGGATTCTTGTCAGACACAGCCCTGCTGACTCCAGGGCCAGACCCAGCCAGAAATATGCCACTAAACCCAGGCAGAGCTTGGCATGACAGGAAAAAACTCATTTAGCCACCACTGGCAAAGAAACCACACAGGGTACCTCAACTCCTTCTAAATCTAGACATGGCTAAAGTACAATAATTAAATACAGATTAAAACTACTTCTAACAGGGCAGCATTTGAGACAGAAATTGGCCTTTTCACTGATAAAAATGTGTAGTTCCTACAGGTGCACACCGACACACAGAGCTAGCAGCGCTCACAAGAGAACTGCCTGTGCCATCAGGTGCTTGCATCGCTGCTCTCCCACTCAGAGCTCATCACACCAGCACAAAATTGTGTCCAATTAAAATATCATTGGAAATATGGACTCACAGACATTATGCATGAGAGTCTAGCATGCTTTTCTTCTTTTTAAAGTGCTTCTAAAACTCCAGATAATACTGTTGTCAAAACCACACCTGCAGTTCTGTATGTATTTAAGTCAACTAGCACAAATTCAGCTCAAAGATATTTTTTTTTAGTTCACTAAAGCTTAAACAATTGGATGCTGCAAAAAGCCTACAGCTGCCTATCTGCATACCACTGCAAATGGTTTGAACACCACTAAAATAAAATTCATTGACTTGAATTTATCTTTGGTGTGACTTCAGTGACTTCAGTGGGCCTTTTCAGGGATAAATTTGCCCCCTGGGTTCTGGGACACGAAAGGACTATGAAATCACAGCTTGTAAAAATGTCAATGAGCAGGTCTGGATGTGAGCAAGCCTGTGCATCGAGGAATTCTCCTCATTACAAATCTGCAAACCTTTGGCAGCTTGCAAAATGCTGCTCTTAGAAACATTCTGAGGAGCTATAAATAGACTGCTCAGCCCATGATAAATTATAATCTGTGGAGACTGCAAGACCAGAAATGTCTATAGCTCCTGGTTCTCAGTACAAGCTTTCAGGACTTCTCTGAGCAAATTTTCAGACTTCAAGTTTTCATCTGTGTGTGCCCTTGTCTATAGATGAATGTCAGAGTCACCTCTGAGCTTTTCCCATTTCTAACAAAATGTAGTCTTTTTAAGAGTCAAAAACTGACACCAGTCATACAAACTGAAATGCTCTTGTGACATCTCCAGTTTAAAAACAAAATGAGAAAGGCTCAAGTTCCTACAGTCTGATGTCCCCGAAGCTTCTAATTTTCAGAAGTCATAGAGTTTCACTGAGTCTCACAAGAAAATTCAGGAATTTTGATGCAACCTCCTGAACCGCTGAGCCAGCTTGAAGTTACAGCCTCACACTCCGCTCCTGGGGATCAACGACCCAAAGGGCTCAATTTCACCAGCTCTGAGCTGCATTCAGAGTAGAAATAGTTGCACATTCCTACTAACTCATCTCCTCTTATCAAGAAAAGCTTTTCTGCTCTGATTGCTCACTAAGCTGGAACATTGACATGAGGACAGCACACACTCCTCACAAAAAGTATAAAACAATCAGTAGAGGAGAAAAAGTGTATGATAAATTTGCAGTCTGTGTAACTCAGACTGGAATTTTTTAAGCAAATGATTACAGAGTAATTTTTTTTCTTTTCAGATCCAAACTGTGCATTGTGGTTTTCCAATCAATCCAAAGAGATGCGACAGCCACTATGCACTGACAGCCATTGTACAGTGGCCATTACAATTATACACAGGCAATTATTGCTGGGCCAGAGACTCGTGGGAAATGTGCTTTCCCCTTCCTATTTCACTGTGAAAGGACAACAAGAAATAGTTAAAGTATATATTAATGGTTTTTCAAATAATATACTTGATTACATCTACTGCAGAATAATTTTGCTTCATGTTTCTATAATGAATCTGACCATGAAAAGCAGATTTATGCCCACAGTTTGTATCATTATAAACTCAACTCATTTGATGTGAAAAACCTACAGTTTAATTGCTTGATTTAGATTTTGGCTGGTAAAATGCGTACTGAAACATTACTATTTTAATTATGTTAATTTATAAGTGAAAAGCTAAATTTGCAAAGGCAATAACATTAATTATTTACTTGCCCATTAAAGCTGAATATTTATTACCAGGATAATTGGCTTCATAAGTCTGCCAAAAAAATTAAAAACAAGTTTATGTACTGACTTACAGAGCAGTGAGTGATAGTGTAGCATCTCTCAGCAGGTTGTGTGTTTAATGGATTGCTCTGATATACAACTACATTTCTTTCATTTATAGTCTGTTACATTTCATTTTTTCAAAAGTTTAGATTTTTTATTTCCTTTATAAAGATGCTGGTTGTGACTCCTTTACTGCTCTGCAGCCAAAATCCTTTGTGCAGTGTGAAGGACTTCCACTGGTCTCAATAATTTATGAAGATTGCATCTCACCTGGTCATCTAAATGCTCACTGAATGTAGGATTACACTGGGTTAAATCAACAGAAAAGGGAAACAGTGACCCTAAAATAATCCAGCTCACAGCCAGAACAGGAGGGTTAAGAAAAAACAGTAGTGAGGAGTCTCCACCTTTGCTGGTATTTTAGCTTCATTTCCATTTGCAAGATAGCAAATATATTCAATGCTTATTTATGCATGCATCCTCAAAGTAATACAATTAACTTACTAATACTTACAGAACAATTTGTATATTACCTTGATGCAGGATGAAAGGCTAATTTTGATTGCTGTCTAGACACAAATCCTAATTCCATTTGGCAATGTCTCACCAAGCAGACACTTTCCCTTCCTGTTTTTGTTCCTTAAATATGTGACTTTCCCAGCAGGTGCAGGATCACTAAAGAGCTGCAGCACCATGGCCATCAGCAGGAGCCAGGGTGGACTTCTGTCACTTTCATCTCCCCTGTGGGTAAAAACCCTCTTTGACTGAGGTCTGCAGAGTGCACAGGTTAACCTGAAGAGGCAGCTCTGAGGCAGCCTCATGGAGACAGTAACTAGGATTTCAATCAATATTTATTTATTCAGGTGTCCTCAATACAGGATGATTACATCCAGATTACAGTCTGAACTCCCAACCATGCTGTAATTATATTGCCAAGCAAGGGCAGAAGCACCACGAAAGAGAGGCAGTAGGTCAGTGGACTTGGCATCTCATCTGAAGTGAGAAGGAAGGGGTTGAACCACAGTTTAAAACTTTGCTGTGCTAATTTTCTTTCCTGCAACTCCTTTGCAGCTGCCTGCAGCCCAGAAACATGGAATGTCTGAACGTCAGTCTTGGGGACAATAATCTGGCTTTAAATATCTGCATCTCACATGGCTGCATTCAGGACAATTATTTTCATTAGTATCATTGTTGTTGATATTATGATTATTATTATAAAACTGATACAGGGGAAAGAAAAATCAAACTCCAAAACTTCCAATTGAAAACCTGAGGTTTCTTTGTCCATGTGTAGCTTTCACACTACAAGAGACTTCTGTCTTTTCTCAAACTATGCAGGACATTGATCCTCTTGCCAACAGGGCAGATAACATGCCAGTATCTCTCAGTACCAATTTTCCCTGACTACAAAAGCAGCACAGCTCAGTATAACCCAGCACTGCATGGCTACAAGACACAAAAGTGGAAAAGCCAGCAGAATTTGCTCACACCCACACCCAACCAGTGATGCTGAAGACACGTTTTTTGACAGGATAATTCAGTGCCCCCAGACTGACATGGGGTGATACTTCAAGTGAGAATGTTCAATCAGGCTGGAGCTGGAGCTGGTCCATGCCCACATCCAGGACATCCTAGGGGTTGCAGGGGAAGGCTCCACATGCACAATTCCCATGGCCACCTGCACAGGGTGCAAGGGTCCCCACTAATTCTGGGATTTAAATCAGAGCTGGAGCTTTCCCTGCTGCCTGCTCTGCTCAGGGCTGCATTCAGCTCACACACATCCAACAGCCATGGAAGCAGCCACAGCTCCTGTCGTGTATCTGGGAGTTTGGTGCAACACTCCCCTCACTGACAGCCTGAGCAGATCGGAAAGGATCCATATGGTGACACTCACTCACATACAACGATGCTACTTTCCAGGCTTTCCCTCAGAAATATCTGACTTGCCTAAATACATCTGCAGCTTCTTCCTCTCAGCAAAGCACAGACCAATGAGGTAACAGATCAGAATCACTAAGCGGGGCAGAGTGAGAAATTTTTCTAACTTTAAAAATTTGTTACTTAGACCAAAGGTCAAAGTTTCAGAAATACTAATTATTCAGAAAGCTATCATGAGTTCAAGTCTATATAAAAGTCATTTATTTGTAAAATGCTTGACTGAAATTTAAAATTTTTTAAAGAACTTTGTTAACTCTAATGTAACTAATATTTCTTCGGGGAAATACAGTATTTCAAACTAAACCCCAAGCATTTTTATTTAAAAAGCTAACTCCAGAAGTTTTGTGCTGTTCCACTTTGGTTTCAGCCCAGTGTTTGCTGAACCTGGCCTCTCCCTTGCTATCAAGGTATTAATGGTCTGGCACCAACCAGTGCCAACACATCAGACTGTGAATTCCAGATCAGCTCTGGCACCAAGCTGCAAACCTCACAGACAAAGACCTGGTATGAGGCAGGGGTGGTAAACAAGAATAATACTGCATGACAGACTACAAGCAGGAGAGAGGATGGCAAACAGAAGATAACTGTCAAGCATGTGGTATTTTTAGCAACAATCAACCAAAATGCCTTAGACATCAATTTCAAGCCACTTAATCCTCTTAATGACATGCTATGGCATTTGTTTGTGATTAGGGTTTCACTTTGTTTTCTATAGAAGATTCCCCTCAGACTCCTGCATTCAATGTGCTTTGTAAATAGTTCTGCCAGTATGCTGAGTATTAGGTTAGAGTTTACTTATCACACTGCTAAATTATTCCAGCTGGGTCATTATTAATTCTCCTAATTTTACTGTCATTTGCTATCATTACAACAACGCAGCACCCTATGGATACATTTATTACAGAGTATAAATCCAGGGCTCCTCTAAGCTGCTGGAATGCCTACTCTGCAGTCTTTATGCAAAAGCCTGAGGAGTGGTTAAAAAGAATTATCTTTAGGAAAACTTTTTAAAGGCTTACCTCTAGCTCCCCATCCTCCACCCACCCACCACATTTCTGCAGGATGTTAGTTAAGTTTTCAGTATGTGATACTCCCCTGCAATACAGGCTATGGCCCACGGCAAAGCTCTGATAGTAAATGCTCTGGGGACAGGGATGCTGGAGAGAGAGCAAAGAGGATGGTACTGCAGTCTATGCAATTTCCATTGAGAGAAAGCACATATAAAAATAGACATTTAAAAATATCCTAATGTATATTCCTTCCCCCTTCAGAGAACTTATGCATCTATCCTTTTCCTAACACAAGCATATGCTTGATTGGGTCTCGATTCAGCAAAGTAATTCATTCAGGGCAGAGCTTTTAGCACCTGTTAAAACCTGTCAGACAAAAACTCAAGCAGATGCTTCAGTGTTTTTCTAAATCAGGACTGTAACTGGATTTACCAGTGCATGAATTGCTCCATGTCATACAAACTGTGAAATTTTGGTTCTGCTATGAAGGCAACTATCTACCTGTTCTGAGTCTGGTAACAAGAGGCCATGACTCAAGTTTTAGGAAGCTGCTCTGAAATAGTCCAGAGTGTGCCAGTACTGTCCCCTTCCCCACATTACCTCCCCTTAGTAAAGCTGCAGTACAGCTGCATTTTCTCAGTACAGTAGACCCCAGATTAATAACAGAGGTATTAGACCTGGTATTGTTGCTCCCCTCCAAAGCTGTCCACATCCTTAGGGAACACCATGTCGCAGCAGCCACCCCTCAGTTCAGGGTCCTGAGCTCACCTCAAGCAATGGTCCCCATACAACAATTCCATATGTGCAACTGGGTTTCATCTTTCATGATTGGGGCACACCCACACTTGAAAATTGTACTTTTTGGTCCAACATTCAAACAACTGATCAACATTATTAAGGCAGATACTTCTCACACCCCATGGCTAAAATGTCCAACAATATCTGAAATAAACGTCAATATACTTCTTTTAAGACTTTGTTAAAGCCAGGTGTATAGCCAGTGGCAGTTGTTGCACAGTGAAAGCCTTGCTACCTGGGCATATGAAACTCTGCTAAAAGAAATTTAGTGATCCACTGATCAAGAACTTTGACAGTTACAAGTCTGAGCTTTCTCTCAGGTATGAGAACGATGCTCACGTGAACATCACACTCCTGGCTACAATGTGCTTTTGCTTTCCTCCTCTCTTGGGTATTAGTCACACAATCAGAAAAAGAAATCAGATTAGTTTGGGCTTAAATATGTCAGCAGTTACTACATGCTGCTCACAGGTATGTGCTCACAGGTAATTTGCTCTCTATCTCCTTGGGTATTTACAAATCTGTTTCCCTTGTAGTGTCCGCTGTGATGACAGGTTCTATGTTTGCCTTCCTCCAGAATTCTGACAATTGCCCTATTCTCCATAAGCTTCTGAGAGTTGTAAATAATTCAGTGGGTACATTTCATAAGGCCACATTGACCCAAATATATCACAGTTACCTAAATATTCCTTATCTTGTTCTTGCCTTTGCTCGTAAGCCCTCTTACAGGGAACACTGTTACAGATCTGACACAGTTATTAACCTTTCTGTGAAGAGCAGTGCAAAATAATGGCATTCTGTATTTCAGTCTTCTCTTCTAGTCCATTTATTTGCTTCCCTTTCTTCCTGATGGACTTCTGCCTTCCTCTTACTTCCAGTGCGTTTTAAGTCATTTTATAACCTTTTATAGCCACAACTGATTTTGCCTCTATGCCCTTCTGATTTTAGCCTATGTGGCTGGTGGTGCTCTTGGCCACACATCTTTGGTTTGTCCCATTTGTACCAATACACAATACTAAAAGGCTTTCTTTGCTGTGCTACTCCCCCAAAACTATCTTTTGCACAGAGACCTCCAAAGCCTGTATTCCACAGCACGCTTTAGTTAACAAGTTTGCACAAAGCATTTCCAATATGAGAACGTGGGACTTTCCCTCTTCCAACACTGGCACCCCAGCCCATGATTCCAGACAAGCTCAAAAGGTGAATCCCTTTGTTAATCCATTACTCTCTGCCCAAACCCAACCCACTCAGACATTCCAAAAAGAAGTTACATGATGTATCCTATCATTCTAGCCAACAACACATCTGTGTCCTAAGTTCTCTGCCTACAGCGCACTGATCAGCACAAGTTAATTTTCCTCACCAAGAGCAACATCCTTGAAAAAATGTCCCACAACCAATTTCAATCAAAATGCCAGCTGCTCTCCACTTACCCCTATCTTCACAGCTTCCCTTTTAAATATTCTGGTGGCATCATTTTTTCTTCAATACTTTTTGGATTTTGTACACCTTGGTCACGACCCCTCTTAATCTCTTCTATTCTAATGAATATAAACATAATTTTCTTAACCTTGCCTCCTGTTTTATAACCCCTGAGGCCCTTTATCATCTTTGTCAAGACGGTATCCATAATTAGGGTATGTAAAAAAGATCAAAAGGAACGAACAAGAAAGTGCCTACTTGACAGAAATTGTTACATGAATAAGCAACATCTTCACCCCAGACTCCCCCTTCCCATCCCAACCCTGTGTCAGAGGGCAAGCTGCTGCTGATTCCTGCACATCAGGTGGTGCAGCCAGGACAGGTTTTGTCGCTGCAGGATGCTCCACTCCCCTCAAGGGCATTCTGCAACATTCACCTTTTCTGCTGTTTGTGCTACCTGATTCCAGCTGCACACACAGACTCCTGCTTTTATATTCTGCACAGGTAACCCAGAATGTTGGGTATCAGACAGGCTGCCCCCCCTCCCTCTGTGCACACACAGCCATGGACACTGTCCCAGGCAGCAGACTGCTCCCTGCAGGTCCTCACAGGCACACAGGTGTAGGGGTATGTTCAATATTGCTGACCATTCCTCATGCAGGAATTGCAGGTGAAGATAACACAACAACTGGCCTTCAGTGCTCACAGTGACCAGCATTCCATAGCTGGACACATCCTTGAATACTCCACTGATTAGCAGAGTAGAAGTTTCAAAAGGATGCACATAAAACCACGAAGATGCCCAGGGCCTAGAAGTTGAATGCCTCACAGAGAATATCACTGTTTACTCATGGATTATTCTCTATGATATTCAGAATTCGAAATTTGCCATAGCAGATCAGACAAGTGCTCTGTTTAGAGCATAAAGCTGAATCAGACAGCAGCAAAAGCAGATGCTTCAGGGAAGAGTTTGAGATACCTTTGCAAACAGTTACACAACAACTAAACCACCTGGGCTGTTTTCTTCCTCATCTTGATTCACTAGAGAATAGCCAGATAACCTCAAAAGGAAGAATTTCTCTACCTCTCTCAAGCTCTCCCTTTCACTCCTTACCATTGATGCTGAATGATCTCACTGCTGTGAAATCAGGTCCAACCCTCTGGACTTCAGCTCTTAAGCTTTTGTCCTTGGTGGCACCTTGCCAGAGTTTCTCCCCCAGCCTCAGCAACTCCACAGCCCATCCCACACCCACAAAACATGAACTCACAACCCCATGACCAACTGTGCTGCTCTTCCGAAAGAGGCTCCCTGCAAAATTAGTGAATCACCCCAAATCTGTTTTGCATAGGCAAATTTAAAGTGTTTTATTATGGAAATGCATGCCACAATATCTCCCCTCAGAGTGTGTGACTCCATGGTGTGGCACAGTTACTCAGGGCTGACACTGCATTACATTTTACAGAACACAAGGCTGCAACCTGTTTGTAGTGGGGTAGCAACCTGTTCAGGCATAAAAGGTGAAAATGAATTTATCTGCCCTTGGCACGCTTTGCAACTACCTATCTGCTGCTCAGCAGGTACAGGCAGTAGTAACAACCTGCAGAAGGAAATGGCACTAAAACTGCAGCCCACGCCAAACTTACGACTCTATTTTTCTTCACCATTATTAGCTATCAGATGGTTACTATGAAACATTATCTGCGTATTTCATCATGCCCACATTTATGCTCCATGAGCAAATCAGCAGCTGAAAATAGCTTTGCATCCTCCAAGAAACCTCGCTGCCTGTAAAGATCTAAAGTTGGTAGTTCTTTATCAGCACTTTATTTACAGAGGCAATTCCCATGCTGCTGAGCTTCATCCTTATGGAGGGTGGGAGACCTGCACTGCTGTTAATGCCGCTGATTTTTGAAAAGAAAATGCAGCTGCAGCTTGGAAGAGCAAGAGCACTCAGCTGCCTGACTGGGTTAGGGCTGTAGGATGCAACAGCAAACATTTACAATGCTGCTACTTAGTGCCAAAATATCACCCATCAGCTTGGATATATTAAGAAAATTATTCCATGATGTTTGCTTTGTGGGTTTATTTATTTCATTTGAGTTTCTAAAAGGTTTTCCAGTCCCCTCAGATAAAGCAACAACATGCTCCTCCCCTCCCACCAACTGCCTGCAAATTTTGACTTTAAATCAACTCTTCGTGGACGACTGAGTAGCTGCCACATTGCAATATTCTGGATCAGATTTTCATATTGGTATGAGCTTAAAATAACAATGAAGTCCATATTTCTTCACCACATACATGTTTGTACACAAATTCTGCTCATAATTCTGCTGCCTTCCTGAAGATGCAAAGTACAGGAGCTCATACCTATTCCACATCTACTACCTGGGCAGCAGGGACAGAGCTCAGCCTAGACAGGACTATTATTAAACTAGAGCAGGTCCATCACTTTTTGGCCTCTAAACCAAGCAAATAATTCCATGAGCTCTCCTCTACTTCTTGAGCCACAAATAATAGGTGGGGGAAAAGCAGTTCACAGAGCTCCTGGCTGAAACATGGCAAACATTGATTAAGATCAACACATGCTCTAATTCCTGCCTTTAGGATATAACTGGCTAGGGCAAGTCTACATACTGGGCAAATTAATAGCCACAAAGATCTATGGATGTTATTAAAAGTCTAGGTGATATAAGAAAATTGCAAAGTGAGAGCCTGGGAATACAAAACCACCAAAGGAAAAAAAGAGTAAGAGCTTCTTTTAGACTTGGCTGCTGGTTAAAAAAATAAAAAAGGAAAAAGAAAAAATATCTTATTGCTTCTTACTGGCAAAGGTGCTGGTTTGACAGCCCTGAAGAGATATCTATTTATTCAAAGTAATGCTGGCAGCAATGGCACATTTCTTCCTATATGCCCAACCCTGTATCTATTTTCAGTTCCATCAGTAAGCTAAAGGTTAAAGCTATTTATTTAAACCCACACCCACATGCCATTTAAATTGACCCAAATTATTGTCTGAGTTGTAACCTCTCTGTATTAAAGTCCCCTTAGGGGCTGCTTCTTCATTTCAGGCTCAAAAAATTCCTCCCTCGCAGGATAAAAGCAGATAAGGAGCACTTCCAAATAGAAATGGAGAAGGAAATGGGGAGGAGTTCAAAGAATGCCTCTCGGTGTTGTGAAAGAGAACACAGAAAACTGCTGTTTTCTGCATTAAACTTCAGTTTCATTAGATAAATAACTAGAGAGCTTAGCTCCAGTCATATCAAAAGATGTCAGTGCCACTCCTGTTTTAATGATTTCTTAAAAAAATATACATGAGAGAAAAATAAAAGAAAAAACGCTACAGATTCTGCTTGCCTTCATGATGCAACTGGAGTGAAGCCCACCAAAATATCCCAAAATGAAAAAGAAAAGGTGGTCCCAAACAATCAACCCACAGTGGAAATAATCCTCTGCCAAAGCCAGGGGACAAGGAGGACCGAGGAGGAACAGGAACCTTCAGCAGGCAGGCAGCGGTTAACAGGAGCAAAGTGCCATCCCAGGAGTGAGATTATTCTCTAGGCTGATAAAAGGCAAAGAGAAAGCAGCATCTGGCCTACAATATTTAGCCTTTTCTACACAGTTTAATGCTGTGTGAAGCATGGTAAAAGCAAAGCTTCCTCAGCCCCGGGAAGACAGCTGGCGAGGCAACGCAGCAGGGACACCATATGATGGAAGGCTCCTAATTACAAAATCTCTGTCTTGCCTGTCAGAGCAACTGCACAGTGGTACAGGGGAGCTCACAGAGGAGCTGGGGAAAAATCAGGCATAGATAAGACTTGAAATCCATCTCCAGATGCAAACTTTCCCTGTCTTTGAGTACAGCTGGCTCTTGGATCTAGCTCCAGCCAAAAAGATGCAGTTCAGATAGGTGATGACCTTCCCAAAGCTCAGTGCTTGTCCAGCTTTGCTTCTGATGGTGAGCCAGTCTTATAAAGAGATATTCAGTGGAATATTTCTGGGCTGATGGACCACAGACACCTAATTCCATCAGCATGAGTGATAACCCCTGGAGACCAAGATTCACAAACACCAAGAAAAAGCACAAGAGCGGGGAGAAAAAACAGTCACCCAAGAGGTTTGAATTTCATTTGATGTACTCTAGACACATAAATAGAAAAGAAGGACTTTCAACATACAGAGAGTATCTCATTATGTACTGATCCTGTTAATTGCTATTCAAGAGCCTGGAGGCAAAGACACAGTACAGTTTTAACCAGCTGAAAAGTATTGTTAAATACATCAGCATCATAGAATCAGAACTCCAGAATGGTTTGGGGTGGAAAGAATCTTAAGATCTCATTCCAACCTTCCTGCCATAGGCAGGGACCCCTTCCACTATCCCAGGTTGCTCCAAGCCCCATCCAACCTGGTCTTGGACACTTCAGGGCTGGGGCAGCCACAGCTTCTCTGGGCAACCTGTGCCAGGGCCTCCCCACCCTCACAGCAAAAATCAAAATGAGTAAAATAATTAAGAACGAGGTAAATGCCACCAATAGCATGGAAGCAAACCCACAGAGAGCCAAGGAGGTAACTCCACATTGATGGACAGATTGGGACTGGTAAAGCTGGTTGAACATACCACACTTCAGCCCCCACTGTGACCACACAAACCCTGCAAGACCCCAAAGAGCAGCACCTCACTGGGATCATTGCAGTGACATGAACAGCCACATGGCACTGAACTTCTAATCCTGGGCTTTCCCTCCTCCCTCTTCTTTTGGTGGCTGAAGCCCTCTTCCTACATTAGTGCATCAGAATTATCAAGGCACCACTGTCTGCTGGGAAGGAACTGAGCAGGGATATTTTCAGCTGCACTGCCAGCATGTTTCTGCAGTGCCATCAGGGGAAAAAAACCACTGGAAGAGCTGGCTGAACTCATCAGTAAATATAATTAAGCTCCTGCTAAACCATATGACTTCTGCTAAATTTGAAGCACAAACAACAAAACTGGTTTATTGGCTTTATGCTGAGTAAGAAAGGGATAAAGAATTAGATTTTTACAATTCAATGTGAGCAAACTGCAGCCCTGCAGAATCTGCATCATCCAGACTGTACGCAGGTGGCAGAGCTGGGTGCTTAATTTTTAGACAACAGCAGATAGATCTTTAAAGCTGTTGCTCAAAGTGCTTAAATAATGAATTGTAAATTAATTCATTACCATTTGCTGTATAGCTGATGGAAAAGAATCAGATCTCATATGCTGTACAAGCGTTCCTGAAAACTGACAGGTGAAGCTTTTGGCCAAGAAACTGAAGCTCCCAATGCTTGAGGCTGAGTTTGCTTCAAATCTAAGCATTTGTTTCCCACCAGAGTCAAGTTTTCATGAACTGTGGGTAAATTTGACTAATCTTGGTTGAAGTTTCGAAGTTGACAAGTACGTGTGTGGAAGAGAGACTGACAAAACCTTTCAGTCAGCAGCTTTGATATATGTTTCTTAATTATGCTAAAGCATTATGAGATCCAAACAGCTCAAACTAAAACCAAGGAAAAAATTAGTGTTGCTGTTTCAAAAAGAACAAACAGTAACAAGGAAAATCTGTTTAAAAATAGTAACACGGATTAGTAAACACAAAAGTCAGGCAGAACAGTACACAGACTTTCATTTCAAAGAAGCAAAATGGTCCCAGAAATTGTCAACTAGTAAAACAGGACTGATAAGCATTAACTCTCCACAAAATTAAATTACAGTTTAAAAAAGAAGAAAAAAAGCAGGAGCAATGAGCCCTGGTAGAAAAAATGACTGAATTAACATATCAAAGGAAGAAGATAGGAGAGTAATCCAGAGGGTAATACAAAAGAAAAGTTTAAGGGACACCTTGGGATAAGTTTTCTTTGAAGTACTGCACTTCCTAAAATAATAGGAGGGTTATCTAAACATGCCCATCATGCATCACAATTATTGTACTACACTTTTACTTACAGAAAATTCATTGCGTAAGTGGAGAGTAAGTGCTCCTGTGGAACAGGCCTAATTAAGAAGTTCTCATTATGTGTGGAATTGGTAGCAGGGACACAGGAGCCAAGTCTGTATTTCAGACCCTGGGCATGCACCCGGGCACACAGAATCCTCCAAGGCAGAGCAGCCTGGGGGTGAAATCTTTACAGCCAGTGAGTTTTAATAAGCTAAAAATGATGTCATTGTCCTGTACCTCACCTATTCCCTCCCCATTTCCCATCCCCACAGACTCTGCTGGTCTCTGACATCAGATGCAGATCAACAACAACTGTTACATCACATGCAACTGGGAATGCTCCATTTTCCATCTATGCTGGAGCAAAAAGCCTTGCAGGACATTGAAACAGCATAAACCAATCTAAAATGTGAAGAGAATTAATCAACCATCACTTTGCAATCACTGCAGCAGATGCTCCAGGAGCATCCCCTTTGTGGGGACATCCCATTTGTTTGCCACAGAGAAGAACCAGACCTCTTTAGAGATTTACATCACGCTTAGTATTCAAGCAATAGTTTAATTTTGGGGAAGACTAAAAGCTGTGGCACCAGCTGGAGAAATGTCCAGTTTCTACACAGCAAGAGATTACTCATGACTGCATAAGCCCAAAGGGATCACAGCAAAACCCTACCAAAGAGGTCATATTTTGCTTTTTTGAATAACTGGAAATGCAGGGATTGAGGAGTTTACAAGGAAATATGTACAGTGCATTTCCTGAGGGATTCCATGGGTCTTTGAATAAGATAATCCTGCTTCCTTTCCTAAGATCATCCATGTCTCATCACAATGAGGTACAACTTTGGAACATGCTTTTATTTTTGGAGATTTAAGATGTAGAAATACTTTATCCTATCTGTTTGTAACTTTAATGGAGCTAATTTTGCCTCACTTCGCTCTCCTTTGCCAGCTCAGTTCCATGACCACAGAGCAGTGGTGCATCCAGAGTGGGTTTTCCTTCCTGAGCTGTGCTGCATCCGAGTGGGATAACTCCAAATGAGCAGCAGACTGATTTCTAAATGTCATTTTCCAACATATGTGACAGATGATACAAATATCTCCATGTGATTGATTTACATCCAATAATCAAACACAGAACAGATAAGATCTTTAGATGAAAATCATTCTGGAAGTTTAAATGGAAAAGCAAATCAGATAATTAAACCCCTGCCCTTAGTGGTACATTTTTTAAAGTGACAAAATCTATAGAAACCTAAGGCAGAAACAAAGTGCAGCTGAAAGAGAATCATTGAAAACCAAATTAATATTTTAATTCTGTCACCATGGAAAAAAGTATCTAAATGAGATGAAGTTTAGAATGAGTACCAAGCACAGTGATTTATTACCTTTGCCCTGTAATTTAAATTACTGTTTCTTTAATATTCACTGAATTCTTCCCAGAGAGTTTCAGCCTCAGCTGATCACAAAAAAAAAAAAAANAAAAAAAAAAAAAAAAATAAAAAAAAAAAAAAAAAAAAAAAAAAAAAGAAAAAAAAAAGAAAAAAAAAGAAGCTGAAGGAACAGTGAATTAAGAAAAAGCCAGTGGGTTTCCAGTAGCCATGTCAAAAATCAATGAAGGACCAGAGGTAGGATTAATAAAGCTTTCTTCAACTCTGTAGCTCTGCACTTACTCCCTAAGCAGTAGGAATGGGCTTGTTTGCCAGACAGTCTCTGTGAACAAGTGCCAAAGAAAAATCTAAAGATTCTGGTGTACTTGCAATGCAGCACGAGGCTTTCAAAGCCAGATCAGCTGATCAGGGCAGTATTTTACCTACACACACACTTCAAATGATTTATCCAGCATTTACCTTATAAGGTGCTTCCCTGAAACATGTCCTCTCAAAAAGCAGTGAAAGTAAATTAATAAATATACAGATAAATAAATCACGAGCATTTGGTTTGACTGCTTAAAAGAGTCTACAACAATCCCTAAATGATAGGCTGTCAAAACTGCAGTGTTAATTAAATTAAGATTAATTGTTAAATTTACTTAAATTTAATACAATTAAGGGATGCATCATGTTTATACGAACTGATCAAAAGCAGTTAGCAGCTTGCACAGATCCATATTTAATAATATGATTTTAATGTTCAGTTGACACTTACCACACAGCCACTTTTATTAAACACATACAACAATTAGCACGGCACTGCCAGGCCCTTCCAGCATTCTGTCATCAAACAAACGAGAATTTACAGATGCTATTCCCTACCACCAAATCTCCTGCTTTGATATAATTACACCAGCACACGAGGCACCCTGAACAGCAACATTCCATGGCAAGGGCATGGGAGAGAGTCACGCTTTTAAAATAACGTGGCAGTCAGCTGTGAGCTCTGCCTGGGGACAGGGCTGGAATGCAAAGCCCCAGAGGGCTGAGCCTGGTCCCTGAGGAGCAGCAGTGCCATCCCACTGTCCCTGCACGGCCACCACGTGTCCCCATGTCCCAGCTGCACCGCCCTCCCTGTGGCACATCACAAACCAGCAGCAAGGACCCCTGCCCAACGCAGAAAGGAGTCGGACACCAGCAGAAGGAAGAGTTGGATGAAAATGCCCAAATTATCCCAGAGACAGCAGGTCCTATGTACAAAACAAGCCTGAAAACATTTCTTGCCTCTGATCTAAAGAGAAATGCCTTTTTCACCTCAAGCCTTGCAAGGAAACGAATTCTGGTTAAGCTCTGGCTGCTGGTACAGCCGAGGGGGGTCCCAGTAGAACCAGGAGCAGCTCCAAACACCACACACCCCTGGCCAGGCAGCCTCGTGACAAATGGATGTAAGGTTAAAGGATAGGCACAGTGGAAATTTGGCATCAATGGGAGCAAATGAACAATGGTCCCGAGGCACCACAGAATATATGGCCAACAAAATGGCAATTCCAGGAGGCACTGAAAGGCATCAAGAGTCTAAATAGCCACTAATGAGTTTGATTTTGCTAATTAGAGCCAGGTATCCTATAACATAAGCCTCCATTCCCAGTATCCTCTGTGGCCTCTAACACTTGCCTTTCGTAGAAGATTATTTTTGTATATTATTTTAAAGATAGGAAAAAGTATATTTTAAAGATGAGGATAAACAGAAGTCTTTCATGCCTTTACAAATTAGAAAGCTTTTCTGAGCATCATGCTTGAGACAAAATTTAGGTTCTTTCTGGTGAAAAATCTCAGTGCAAGATAACAAACCATTTCCATACAAATGAACACCAATTCTGGTGACTTCAGCAAGGGTTTTACTGAATAGAAGTATTTCATACACTTTCTCTGTTGTTCTACATAAAAGTAATTCCTATTCCATCCACAGATCTCAGGTCTTAGCCTCAGTGTAACAACTGCATCTACCATCCCATTAATTTTATTCTGACAGGCAACATATTTAGAAAACTACTTAATAATTCAGTATTTTCTTAGTCAACATAGAGCATCCCTTTCCAGAAACAATCAACATTGTGAGAGTTATTCTGCTGTGCTTACTCATGTCCATGTGGATTACAAGAAAATGGGAATAGCATTAACAAAAATAACCACTCCTAAAGAAGAAATTTCAATTTTATCTATGACTGCCTTTAAAGTTACACTCAAATTAGCTTAAAAAGTTGAGAATTTCCCACAGGGCTAGATCTCAGCTCATGTTAGTTACATCACCCCACTGAAGGTAACAAATCTATGTGGATTTCTACCACTTGGAACTGTAGAAGCAGGAACTTCAGGAGGAAGCCACCAGTGTGTATCTGAAGGCAGCACATAAATCTTGTAAGGAAAAGAAGCAACTTTCACACCAAAGCCCAGAAGAGCAGCACTGGAACTGTTTGCTTCCTTCAAGCTGCGTGAGGAGAATCAGCCAAGCACACACTGCTGCCCCTCAGAGACAGACAGCACTGAGTGTGGGCTCCAAACAACTAGAACTGATCCCATAGCTGACCAAAAAAATGAGGTCTTTGAATATTACTGAAATATTTGGGAGTCATGTCTTTCAGCTCCTCACCAACCTTTTGTCCCTTCCTTTGGAATTTTCAGTGATGTTCCACTTGAGGCTGTTCATTTTGCTCATTTTAGTGTTCTCCAAATACTTGCTTTGTTTGGATATTCATGTAAACTCTTTCCATACATCAAGCAGATGTACTGTTATGCTGGGCACCAGGATTTGAGAAGAAACACCACAGGCAGTGCACTGGGACTCTCTACCTGGACAATAATTCACGTAATTTAAAGCTGCTGGAGCTGTGTCCCTGTGTGTGTCCTGCCAGCTCTGCCCCTCACCATCACTCACTGCTGGGCTTTGATCTACCAGCTCCAGCTCACACTTCATTTTCAGGATCTGAATTGTTTCAAAGCTCATGTTACAGACCTGATTTTCAGTGCTAACAATTATTCCTTAATACAAATAAAAACAAATGAATGGATTTAAGGAATCAGCTTGGTTTGGAGGGGGAGAAGCATCCCAGCAAGTGGATTTTGCCTTTAGGGTTTGCCCCACTGTGTCTCCCTCCAGTTATCCCAACACCTCTATTCTACAGCAGCAGATAAAGCTGTTGGTATTCAAGGCACACCCCGAGTTCAAACTCCCACCATATGCTGAGAAAATATCTCATATTAGCTCCTAGGACAGCTGCTTCACTACCACCTTGTACGGCATAAGGTGAGAGCAAGAGGAAATTATTAAGTAGGAGAAGAATTAAAAACCCAAACAACTCAGCTCAGACATCAATCACTTCTATTATCCCGCTTGGGTATGGGGGAACTTTGTGCAGAAAGCTGGGTCCTGATCTCTAAAAATGCCTCTGCCACACAGATTTACTCGTACAGGTGTTTAGGAAAATTATTTCTAATTTAAGTCATTAACAGTGGTTTTTCAGGACTGCTAGGAGAAATATGAAGCACCTTTCCACCTTGTAAGAATAATGCAGCAATCTGGAAATATTACAGCAATGTGTCACTTTCACTCGTTCTAAATAAAAAGAGGGAAGTAAAAATTAAGTATCACTAAACACAAATGATATTTCATTACAGATATCTAAAGGGCATCCATTTTAGAATGCAGTGCATCTAGACATCTCATTATTTTAAAAAAATAGTTTAGCTGTGAAATAATATTCTTTTGCTTAGTGAAATTTGATCTCACTTTACAGCTTTTCTAACTTCATTAGAAACCTCTTAGTGAAGCATGAACTGCCGTGAACTGTCCTTCTGAAAACTGGACAGTAATTTCCATCAGGGAGCCATTAGAAAGGGAAAGGGAAGACAGGGAAAGTGTCACTGGCAGAATACCTGTGAGTGCTTGAACTGCTGTTTTCATGTAGTGAGCCGTGCTGGCAGCTTCCTCTGCCACTGTCCCTGGCACAATTCAGGCAAATAAAAGTACAGTCTAAATGCACTGCTAAACTGGTAGGTGAAAACTATTACATGCACAATCTCAGCACAAAGGAAATCTACTCCCCCTCTGAGTTATTTGTTTAAAAAAGGATTATTCTATTTATATACAAATATTTACACAGCATTAAACTGCACTGTGTTGATCTCTTCTTGCATGGAATATGTTACATTTTAAAACCAGAACTATTCTACTGCTTTCAACAATACTTAAGTATATATATCACAAAAATATCCTTTGCACTGAGAACATAAAGACTAAAAGACACTTGATTTTGTGTTTATATCCTATTTAATGCAATGAAATGGAGATCTAAAACAGTGCCACAAACCCTTGAAGCTCCTTGCCCTAGAAAATGCTGATATTAAAAAGATACTTGTGATTACAAATATTTTCCTAAACCTAAGTCAAGCAGCCTTGAGCCACTTCATATTTACCCATGGTCAGCTCCTGTGGATTAAGTGGGATCCAGCAGCTCGTTATCCCTGAGCCCACACACACCTGCTGACCCCACAGAGCCTCAGCTTGAGAGGTGAATCAATAGGCTGGAGCTCCGGGATTTCATCCCCAAAGAACAGAAAAAGGCCTGCCCAGATGCAAGCAGCGAATTAATGAGATTCTCATGGCACAGATACTAATTTCTCACACATCTCCTGTCTGTCAGGGAAGGGAGATCCTCATGTAGCATGGACAACCACACTCCAGAAATCCCCATGGAGTTCAGGCAAGCACCAGCAATTCCAAGTGAGACTTAGTTATAAATCACCCTTTCTTTCTCAATTGAAAAATATCACAAGGAAATGCTGGAATATTTAGCCCACCTTGCTTTTCTTTTCCCCAATGACTTTTAAATAAAACAGTACTGGAAACACAGTTGAGACTTTTCCTTTATCATAAATCATTTTTTTCCCAGTCAATCCAATTTCTAGCATCAAATTGCAAAACAGCTCAAAAACACTGGAGAAAAAAAATAGGTAGAAATACTGAGGGCAGAGGGAAAGAGAAGGTTTAATTTAAAATAAAGCTAACAATAAAATAACTAACCAGGCTTGCATTTACCAAATAAACATGTTGAATATGTCCAAATGAATACACCTGGCCCACAGTTCCCATAGACCAAGCGACATTAGGGAACAGATACCCCAATGTGGGGCAAGATTAAACCTGGATATCCTTACCACTTCATTCACCTTAAAAAAGGCAGAATTTTTTTTTTTTAAAATACTGAATCTCAAGCCAGGGGGTATTCTCACAGAAAATAGCAGCCACCACTGCATACCAGACCATCACCAGAGGCATTTCCAAAGGAAAGCATCTGTGTGAAATGGATCTGCCCTGGCTCCCAGGGCTGCCCTGGGAGGCTGTGGAATTCAAACATGAATGAAGTGTTTTCCTTGCCCTGTCCAGTGTAACTCCTCAACACGCCTGGCTGGCATTAGGGAATTGTCTGCTTCAGCACAACACCTGCCAGAAATTATTAACACTCAGATTTCTCACAGAGGAAGACTGGCTCCTGTGCAGGGCCGAGGTGGGGCTGGAGGAACGAGCAGCACGAGGCAGTCGGCAAAATTCAGAGCTTGATTTTCCCCTGAGACAGACACAGGGCAGTGCTGAAGGAACAGGAACAATTTTGTCAGATGGAACAGGCAGCAAGTTTAATCTCGTTGCGTGGATACAAACTTCCTGCATGCAAATTCTGGCTGCTTAAAAAAAAAAAAAAAAAAAAAAAAAAAAAAAAAATTTTAAGAACCTGTCTCNGTCATTTTCCAGGCTCTGCTCCCAGCCCCTTCCCACCTCCCTGTCTGAAGAGCCTTGTCTGGCCCTGTTACTGCTGTACCCATAAGCACCTCATCATGATCAGAGTTATTCTCACAAATCCCCAGGAGGCTGAGAATCACAATCATGTCATTTTTGCAGATGGCTGTGATGTGCCACTTCCCCAGGCACTTGGTCCAAGCCAGCAATGCCAGACAGGGCGAGGGAAGGGCTGGTACCCACCCCACTGGGATGCAGCTGCATCCCCTCACCAATCACTCTGTCCTCAACAGGAACAGCCCATCCTTTCCCCTTAATGCCTCTTGAAGCTTTTCAACATCTTGAGTGTTGTCTAAAATGCCAGACAGAATTATCTGCCTGTATCTCATTAAACATTTGGGACTTTAATTGCAGTGAGCTTCTGACACTGACAGGTTCAGAACAGCCAATACACAACCTCAGTCTGCAGGCTGAGGCCAGGCTGCTGCTGCCTTACACTGAACCAGTATGATCTACAAAGTACTCAGTTATTACTTGAATTGCAGGAAGCACACCTTCTTCTCCAAGTTCAAGACTTTTTGGCATGTTTTCACACAAAAAATGTGTTCAAATCAAACTCCTAATAAGATGCAATGTTAGCTCAGAGACCAATCCTAATGTAATTTACAAGTTGTGCAGGTGAAATGATTCTGAAGTCTCCATTTTTCAGGGTGCAGGAAAAGAATATGCAATGAAACTCAGAACAGGCATCTTTAGTCACCCAAAATCAGGGCATTCACTGCACTGCATGGGAGTGAACAAGCTTGTGGACTGACCCAATGCACATCAGCAAGTTTGCTGTGTTAAAGTACACACAAAAAGATCTTTTTATTGTTCATTGGGTTGTTTTTTTGGTTTGTTTTTGGCTTTTTTGTTTGGTTGGTTTTGGGTTTTTTTGAGGGGAAACTGGAGAAATAGAAAGCTCACATTCATAATAGATGTAAGTAGATGTTTCACTATAGAACACCTGCCCATTATCTGGTCACAATGAGGCAAAAGTTGAAAATTATTGCTAGACAGCTCTGAATATGCAAAATATGACACATCCAAAACACCCCACTGCTGCTGGACCACAACAGGGTGCTCTGGCCAAATACTGGGCAATGAGGAAGGGAAACAAAAGCCCAAAATAAAATATTTCCCCCTTAGCAAAGGACAAACTTCAGCTAATTACAGACTTTGGAACAAAGAGAAATCTAAAGCATGCTTGCTCTCTCATAACTCATATTTATACTAATAAAGAAACCAGCTACTAGAACACAACTAGAACTGAGGAGCAGCCCATTATATACCTTTTAATGGATTACAATGGTATTAAACATACTAAATAAAACAAGTGTGGATGGCACCAGTTGACACATGCTTTAAACAGAACCCCAGGTCAGAGATTTTTTTAAATGACACAATGTTTTACCCAATTAATCATCCTACTCTCGTGAGGTTTTCTTCCCTTTTCACCCCCACTGAGGTCACTGGATAGTGATGCTAATTTGTGAAAGTTCTCATGCACTTCTCTGCTTATTAAAAAGTGAGGAATCACAATGCAATTTCAAAATCTAGATCACACAAGGCAACTTCAGTGCCAGAGTCTCAGAGTGACCTCTCTCTTTTGACAGAATAAAAAACAAGTATTTTTCCCTTGCTGCATCAGACACTACAGCTTCCCTTCCAGCAATATTTTGCTAGTGTTTGCTTTGTTTTGTTTTTTAAGTACATACCTAAAAAGAGGAAAAAACACCAGGTTTGTTATTCCAATACAATTTCCTTCTGACTACACAATTTAATTACATAAAGATGGAAAATCAATTTTATTTTAAAATAGCATTCAAATGTGTCCCGAAATGAAAATTCTTTGTTTATCAAGAAAGGATGGAAATTACCACTCAAAGGTATATGGGAAATGAGGAGAATTAGGAGAGAAAGTGCAATTCTTTGCTGTGAAAGATTCAGCCACAAGGAAGAAAAGAAAATTAAACAGTCTCTAATTTTGAATTTAAAAAATGAGAAAAAGAAAACATAAATGCTCTTAATTTCATATATCCTTTTCAGTATATGGTATTTTTAGATGCTTAAAAAAACCCAAACAAACAGACAAAAAACAACCCAACACTTGGACCACTTCAGGCTCCCCAAGGAAAGTATTTCAGTTACTAAAAAAGATCTCAAGCTCAGATGCTTCCACGTGCAGAGCAGTGAGCTGGCCCAGCACACAACAGCATGCTCAGCACTTGCTGAGCTGCCCATAAATCTTCACATGCTCCAAAAAAGAGGCTTCAGACAGAGGCTGCTGGCCACCAGCCCTGCAATAATTCACTGCTACAAAATCATTTTCTCCTACTCAGAGCCAGTGGCCAGCCTGGTCTTTGAAACAAATGGGGTGAATTCAGCAGGAGGCACAAGGCAGAGTTTTTTGTGGATGTTTGGTTTTTGAGGGTTTTTTTTCTACAAGAGGAGGTCCCAGACTGGCAGAGACCTGGACTGGGTTTGGAGGAAGAGTGGAAAACAGAAACAACAGATCCTCCCACCCATGGCCATGTCCAGGTTTCATATTCCCAGGAGAAGAGAAACCCTGGATGCAAGAGCCTAAAATTATGAAAAACCCACATTTTGGTGGGAGCTCGGGGCCCACTCACGGCGGAGAAATCGGAAGGCAGAAAGACAAACCTGCTCAAGGCAGACCTGGTTAAATGGAGCTTGGCAGGAACAGATAAGAGGGTCCTGTCAAGAAGATTAAAATAAAGTAGATGGTTGCAAAGGAAGGACAGAGGGAAGATCGAAAACCAAGCAGTGTGAAATGGGAGGAAACCACAAAACACGACAGAGTGAAAGGTGAGCGCACCTGAAAGACACTGATGGGAAACTGCTGCCCTGAGTTACGACCTTTGCATCAGGTCAAAATGAAGCCTTGACACAAACAGAAAAAATTAAAGCCTTGGGATCTGATCTAGCCTTAATATTTAAATTCATGGGGTTAGTGGGGGGATTACCTGCCCAGCTGAGAGAAGAAACTCAGAAACACTGAAATTTGCAGTCCCAACTCACAAGTTCATTTGCAGTCATGGTGTGCTAAATATTACAAATATTCAAACTGACAGCAGCCGGTTATATGCATACTGGATTATATTTCCATCTCTTTCAAAATTATTAGTAAAAAAAGTTATTAATAACTCAAAACTTAATAGTTTGAGCAGGTTTGAACCCAAAGCTCAGATTCGAGCCACACCAAACTTGGAACCAATTCAGAAATGTATTTTATGCATAATTCTTGTCATTAACACAAGTGAAATCCAAATCCTAAAATGATCTGAGAGGGTGAATCAGCTTCAAGAGACTTTGTATTACTCAGTGTTCTGCCCTGCCTCTCACAAGACAGGAATTCCAAGTGATCCCCAAATCAGCAGCAATCTCATCTTCAAAGGCAAAAGAAACTAAACTGGAAAGAAACTTAGAAGCAAAATGAGCTCTTCATCACAGCTGTGATTAAATTAATTAACTGTCTCACATGAGGACAAATAATGTATTTTATTACATTTTATCCAGGCAAAGCTAATTATAAAAGCATGAGATGATTTGCAATTATGCAGTAGAACCACCACATTTTTCAAATGGCATTCAAATATAATATTGTCCACACACCGACATGTGATGTGCCATCATGATTTTTGGATTTACCCCAGTGAGTGTGCCAGGCTAACTGAACCAATAAACTACACCCCCCTACATTCAGAACATCACAAGTTTTTCCAGGTGTTCCTTCTCCCTGCACAAACTTGCAAAGTCTCAAGGAATCTCAAGGCTGAAAGCTTCAAGCTTGGCAGTGAGAAACAAGGCTCTGCAAACCACGTTTGTGGCACATTGTTGGTGTGCCATTTTCAATTAAACACACAGAAGTCCTTCAGTATTCTCAAAAAATCTCATCACACTCCAATTCCAGGAAATTGAGAAGTACCATTACATTCACCCATACATTTCTAAGCTACGTGGGAGAGAGAAGCACCAACCTCCTCTTGCTCTTCTGATAAATTAATTCCCCAATATGATAGAGCAGTACAGCAAAATAACCCTCTCATTGAGGTCTATGATGTGCTTAAGCTTAACTCTGAATTCTCTCGATTTGCAACATTGCTTTTGGTAAAATTATTACATGCCTGTAAAACTGTGGGAAGGCTGGGAAAGCCACACATAAAAGACAGTCTCAGATTGATCCTGGATGTGCAGAGGGTTATTTCTGGAGATGTAAAATAACAGCCAGAGTTTCTCCAAAGGCTGAGGCTGCCTTGCACAATGTCACTACAGAAAATACAAAGTTAGCAACCACCGTGACAAGACAGAGCAGAGTGATCCATTGTGTCCAGGGGGATGGAGGTCCAGCAGATGCACCTTGCTGCTTCACTCAGCTGCTGCCCACATCACATCAGCCCTTGCCCACAATCCCACAGGGATGGAAGAGGGGTGAAGAGAGTCTGGAAGAAGCTGCAGCTGATTTGTCCCTCTTACAGATTTGCATCTCCAACTCCACTCCTCTCTCCCTCACAAATTTCTTCTTTTCTCGTTATTTTCCACCACTGAAAACGTCACCAAGTTTTCTCATCAGCATGAAATGTTCACTTGAAAGAGTCAACTTTATTTTGCTCAATGTGTTTGTGCTAGATAAGCATTTGGGAATTGTTATTTGTCTTGCAGAATTCCTGTTTCCTCTTGATACAAGGCCAGTACCCTGCAAGGCCATTTCTGTAGTGACTGAATTGTGAGCTCACTTCAGTCTTCATGGTTACAGTCAAGTACTGCCCTGTCCTGATATCATGCAGCTGCAACTTCTGTCAGATCTATTTATATTCAAATATTACAGGCCTTTGTCTGGAGCAATTTTATTTTCCCTCTGCAAAACCAGGGATGTTTCATGCTGGTGGTTGGTGCACAGAGTGCTGAAATAGTCCCCAAGAGCTTTTCCTGCAGGAAAAGAAAGCAGGTTGAGGATCCACAGCGAATCTTGAGCCAAAGGCAGGAGCATCACATATTTCCAGGCTTCTCATCCCCACACTGTTTACCAGTGGTGGTGAGAAAGCAAGTTCTCCTTGCCAAGTGGCCACGAGGGGATGGTGTGGCTGTCTGCTCACAGAAACAACAACCCGCCAGCGATGGGCACTGCTCCAGACAGACAGACTGCAGCAGAGCACACATCAGCTCATCAACCTGTGTCAAAACTCATTTGTTAAGCACCTCCCAACAACTTCTGTGTTTTGAAACACATTACAACAGGATAAAAAAGGAGGGTTGCTTGCTTTGTGGCCTGGGCATCCCCCTTGTTAGAAGGACCTCGTGGTAGTCAAGAAAATTCCCACCAATTTAAATTAGTCTTCTGCTAAAAGTATGCCAGAAGACAGGACAGAGTTTTTAATGCTGGAGAACCACCCTCTTAAAGGAACTATTTGCTCTGGACCAAGAGCTGGCAGGAGAAAGCCCAAAGCTTTCAGCCACAAGCAGAGCAGCATCACCCAGCACAACCCTGCTGGCACCACAAACACAGGACACTTGCCTTTGCTGCAAAGCTGCAAAGACAGCAGTGAAAGAGAAAGAAAAATAAAAAGACAGGCTCCAGGCAGCCCTTCCCCTGAGCACTACGGTTTCTGTTGAGTCAGAGCTGTCATCTGCCCTGCAACAAACTTATCTTCACTGGCCATTCTGCAAGTAAGATTCAATCAGGGCTCCCTTGCTCCTGAGGGAGCCGGCACTTTAGCATGAACTGCCTCCACTCAAACGTAATGGAGTGAGATTGCTCATGCCATTATTTTAAATGGTTGGAGGCCACACGGTCCCCAATTTCATTAGCTGCATTTATAAACAGATCTTGCACTTAATACTGTGGAACACAGAGATGTACACATGATGTATCATCTTCCCATCGCACACAAAAAAAAAGGGAAAAAAAGGAAAAAGTAAAAACCAGCTTAAGTGTCTCCATTTGATACAAGTGTCCTCATCTGAGAGGATATTTCTGCAGATATATGTAAGCAATAGCTGATTGAACTATTCAATCAACTGTCTGCAAGTGGAACACACGGAATGGGTCTCCTGCTTCACAAATTAGAAAAATTACAGTCAATCAGACCGTGCACACATAGATGTCAGCAGTGCATAAAACTGTGAGCCCCAGATTTTACCTGCACACAGGAGTTCATCTAAGTTCAGGTGGTATATTTGAGCTAATTAGCTAAATTACTGCCAGAGGCAAGAGATGAGTCAGACCTGTGAGCCTGCAACCATGTCCTTCCACAGCAGGGCAAGGGGCTGGGAACGTGCCCAAGGAGCTGCCTCCATCATTTATATTTAAGCCAACCTTAGGCCAGTTTACACTGATCTGAAACAGCTTTAAACCTCAACTCAGGGGCTGATATTGAACTGTAGTAACTCAAAGAACACCATTCTGTAGCCATGTGAAAGCCAGAAATAAGAAAGTAGTAATACGAGATCTCAAACTGAACAGCATGACAGGAGTGAGATATGGAGCCCTCAAACACAAAATCACAACCAATTAAGCTTTAGTGGTTGAGCAGGTGTGAGTCTAGTCATTGCTCATACATCTTTTTTCTGGAAGTGTTGTAATTTTCTATCAATTTGTTTATTTTATGAAAAATACATCTCCAACAGACTTTGCACAAAGTTATAATAAGCTTATCTATTTGTCTAGTCATTTATTAAGTATTGTTCGTATCTTTTGTGCTTTTGCAGAACCCACTTGAAAGAATAATAAAGTAATATAAAAAAAGAAATAAAATTAATGGAGCTAAATGCTGATATGTTATTACAGTTTGTTGTTAATTGCAACACGGATACAGTTAAACAACAGATGCTGCAAGTACTTTTTAGCTACTGGTAATTTTTGGGTTGTTCTGTTTTTCTTACAAAACAGATTTTTCATTTAAACAGCTGCTGGCTGATTTTCAGCATGGAAAATTAAAACCTTCTCAATCACCTAACAAAGAAACAGTGATTTGCTGCTAATCCAAATGAAAAAAAAAAAAAAAGAAAAAAGCATTTTTATCCAAATACAAGGTACTAGGAAAAGAAAGGGCAAAATCAGCTGAGATGCAAAGTTATCCTGCAAACAGTGTCACAGCTATTTCAATGAACAGGCCAAGTATGACATGTCAAATCTGCCTCATCCACCTCAGCAACTGCTTTATGCAGGCAATTTTCTTTCCATTCTTCCCTTCTTCACCCCAGCACCTCCCTGTCCACAGCAAGGACAGTGTTGTGTCTGCATTACACAAGGCTCTGGGAATACTCAGTGGAGCAGTCTTGTTTCAAGATGAACTTTCTGGTTTTAATTTATTTTGCCCTGTACTTTGTGCTAGAGAAGGTGAAGCCCAGAAGGGAAGAGTAGGGATCCCTTGGTGTGGGAGTTGTTTTCCCATAGCCAGCACACTGGTTGTGCCCAACAGTGAGAAGAGAGATGGTGTTCAACAAACACAGCATCTGCAGCCACCTGTGCCCACTCACTGAAAGAGACACCCACACAAGTAGTTTAGGCTGGACTATTAAATCTTACACACTTAAGTCCAGAGAACCTGAATCTCAGTAAAAGCCAGCAGCAGGATCCACACTGTATCCCTACTTGGCTCCCAAAACTCAGAGCTTTGCCTAAGATGGCAAAACTCAAATGTCCCCAGACATCTCAAGGACAGAGGATGCAGATGTTTCTGGAAGGGCACTGGGAATCAGCAAGGGCCTTTTAGAGAGACCAGCAGAGTACTGGGAATGGGTAACCCCATCACAGGGGGAAAAAAAGCAACTTTGGGGGGCTTTAAAATGTGTCCCACAACCCTAACTAGTACTATCCTGGCATGCAAGAGCTATAAACAATGAAAAAGGTCAGCACACAATCACCTAGGCAGGCCCAGAACAGTGATGCAAGATGGAAAATGCAGGCACTGAGGCCATAAATTCAGGGGATGAGAAGAGAAGCCTCCTAAGCACAATATTTACTGCCTGCTCAGAATTCCTTTTTATTTTCCTATGTTTGCTTGTCCTTGGGCACTCCCTGTTTGGTATTCTCTCAGCAGTGCAGGGCTCCCTTTCAGTACCCACAAGCTTTGGCCCCTCCACGCTCACAGGGTGCTGTATTTTACCCTGTCCAACACCAGACACCAAACCCAGGAGCTGCCTCCTCTCCCTAATGCCTAAGATAAGGCTGCAGTGACAGGCTATAAAACCCTCCACACACACACAGCTGATGAATATTCATCAGAAGTCAACACACAGCATTTGTATCACTCCAGCCACACAGGGAGGATGAAGAGCCTCCCCCAGGTAGCAACACCTCCCTCAGTTCACGATGGGCCACTTTGTACCGTGTTAGATAAAACCCACAGCCACTCACATCCTTTGCATTTCAAGTTCTTCTCCTTCATAAACAGCATTCAGAAAGGAGACTGAGGCATGCAGGGTGACCCTGCCAGCACTGCAGAACACATCACCTTTTTCACACACACCCCAAGGTATTTTTCCGTGAGATATTAGTTTCCAGGCTCTTTTGGACTTGGAGAAAAAGGGCTTCGGTGAAATAAAAACATCTCTTATCTTAACACAACTGTCAGTTTAGGAAACAACTGAGCAGCACATCCTGGGTACGTAGGTACATTGTTTTATATGAAGGCACTCCTTAAAACAGAATCCCAGAAGTCCAATTAGTTTGCGAGCATCTATCTCCTGCTGACCTCTCTTAGCACCATGAATGCACATCCCAAAGCCGTTTTCATGCTTTCCAGGATTGCATCTGGACTAGAAACACCAGATAATTATCTTTAACACCACAACGATGAGCATCCCAGGCCTTTCTGGACTTCTGTACATTCATTATATTCAGCATGGAGAGTCTTCCAGATTAGTACAGAGATACTGGAATGGTGATGGGGAGATAAATAGTAGGAATTGAACAAACTGCAGATTAGGAGGCTTTTAGGCACATTCCTGCTTCATCCTTACACATGGCAGACATCGTTTAAACATGCATTTGTATTTCATCATCTGTTGTACAAGGCACAGATAAAGCCACATGGACAGATCCTCAGCCTCAGTTACACTGAACTGTGCTGGTTTTCAGCAGCTGAGAATTGAGCCCTGGAGCTTTGGAGAGACTCCTTTAGGTTTATTTCACCTCCAGGATGAAGACCAAACTCTGTGGTCATCCTCCTTCACTCCTGAATTCATGCCTCTGACCACTCACACTGGGGCTGAGCCTGTGGGTCCCAAGAGACAAACACGCATTCACCCTCTGAGCTCTGTTATCAGAGCAGAAAAACAGATTACAATTCAAATCTAAACATTTGTTAGTTTTAGGAGGTGATCAGACATCCCAATCTGACTCGCTGAAGCCCTGTTTTTACAATCCCAGCTGCTAAGCAGCTTCACAAGGGTGTTTATTTGCCACATCTCCTCACCCCATGATTCTTGAATTGTTAAATGTTATAGAGTAGTAATTCAGCATTGTTCCATTGCTTATGAAAGCTGTGCAGAAAAAAACCATCAAAAATAATCTAGGGTAGTTCATTTGAAGTGTAAATGACTTCTGCATGGAATACAAAACTCAACAAGTGCTTTTCAAGCTGTCTCATTTACGATAACATAGAAGTTGCTGATGGAATGAGAATTCTCAGGTAGTTATCAGGGAATTTTGCAGATCATTTGTACTTCAGACTGCATTAGCAACTCTCACCTCATGTCAGCAGCTTGAAAAAAATAAAACAATGAATTACATCCCTCTCAGTTTTTATTCTGCTTTGACAGAGTAATCTCATCACTTATATCAAATGATTTTGCATTCGATGCAGAATGCTTTGTTCTATTTCTAAAGGAAACCTAAGACTTCCCCTGAATTATTCCAGTTTACTCAGATGAGCAATCAGCCATCAGCAGAAGAAATACCTGGTTATCACATCTCTGAGGCACACAGGCTGCACAAGACTATCAGGTACCTCACTATTATCAAAGTTATAGAACTGAAAGTAAGGCTGTGTTTCATCCTCAACCTGTACAAACTAAAGGAGAAGGAATAACCAGCACCCCAAAGGCAAGACAGACATGCTTATACAGATGGATTTTAGGAGTAGGAAGTGACACCAGTGAGAAAAATACATTTTTACACTTTTGCTTGAATTCTTGGCAAAAGCCAAGGAAAAAACCAAAAAATCCCTCAGTTTTTGGTTATGGTTCATTGCTCTGGCTAGAGCTGTGTGAACATTTTATCAGCTTGACACCACAGTTGGCAGCTTTTATGGGTCAGGAAGAGCAAGCAGCAAGAAGGTAAACACTCCTCTGTAAAAAACCTGCATTTTCACCTTTCTTTTATCTGCAACCCTGGGCTCTGGTTTTGCTGTCCCATCAAAACACCTTTGCCCTTTTAGCACACCCACCCTGCAGTGCACCACATGCCCCAAATGCTTCCCTGGCTGCAAGCAGGAGCCCTCAGTGTTGGGGAAGCTGAAGCTGCACCATCACTCATGCACCAATGTGCTGGTTCTGCACAGCCTGGTTTTTTGGTAGCCACAGAGGTGGCTCCTGTGAGAAGCTGCTGGAAGCTTCCAGCATGTCTGGCAGAGCCAACACCTAATGGCTCTGAGGATGGACATGCTGCTGGCCAAAGCTGGGCCAGTTAGAGATGATGGTAATGATTCTGTGGTAACATATGCAAGAAGGAAATCAAAACAAAGTGAGGTGCAGTTTTTTCCTAGCTAGAGAAGAGGAGGAGAAATTGAGAACATGTGAAGGAGACAACATGGAGACACCAAGGTCAGTGGAAAAGGAGGGGAGGAGGTGCTCCAGGTCAGCACCTGGAGAGATTCCTCTGCAGGCTGGGGTGAAGACCATGGTGAAGCAGCTGAGCTCCTGCAGCCTGTGGGGATCCATGGGGGATGCAGAGATCCACCCACAGCCCATGGGGATCCATGGGGGATGCAGAGATCCACCCACAGCCCATGGCGATCCACAAGGGATGCAGAGATTCACCCGCAGCCCATGGGGATCCATGGGGGATGCAGAGATCCATGGGGGATGTACAGATCCACCCATGGATGCAGAGATCCACCTGCCATGGACAGGTGAATGCCTGGAGGAGGCTGTGATCCAGTGGGAGACCTGGTGAAGACACAGGGCCCTGCTCCCAGGCTGGAGCAGCCTGTCCTTGGAGGGCTGCACCCCATGGAAGAGTGACCCATGCCACAGCAGTTTTGGAAGGGCTGTGTGCCCATGGAAGGGACTCACATTGCAGCAGGTGTGGTAGGGCTGCTGCTGGTGAGAGTGGACCCACACTGGAGAAGTTCATGNTGATTCTGTGGTAACATATGCAAGAAGGAAATCAAAACAAAGTGAGGTGCAGTTTTTTCCTAGCTAGAGAAGAGGAGGAGAAATTGAGAACATGTGAAGGAGACAACATGGAGACACCAAGGTCAGTGGAAAAGGAGGGAAGAAGGTGCTCCAGGTGAGCACCTGGAGAGATTCCTCTGCAGGCTGGGGTGAAGACCATGGTGAAGCAGCTGAGCTCCTGCAGCCTGTGGGGATCCATGGGGGATGCAGAGATCCACCCACAGCCCATGGGGATCCATGGGGGATGCAGAGATCCACCCACAGCCCATGGCGATCCACAAGGGATGCAGAGATTCACCCGCAGCCCATGGGGATCCATGGGGGATGCAGAGATCCATGGGGGATGTACAGATCCACCCATGGATGCAGAGATCCACCTGCCATGCTGGACAGTGAATGCCCGGAGGAGGCTGTGATCCAGTGGGAGACCTGGTGAAGACACAGGGCCCTGCTCCCAGGCTGGAGCAGCCTGTCCTTGGAGGGCTGCACCCCATGGAAGAGTGACCCATGCCACAGCAGTTTTGGAAGGGCTGTGTGCCCATGGAAGGGACTCACATTGCAGCAGGTGTGGTAGGGCTGCTGCTGGTGAGAGTGGACCCACACTGGAGAAGTTCATGGAGAGCTGTCTCCCATGGGAGGGACCCCACAGCCTCACAGGGGAGGGACTCCTCTTCCTGAGCAGCAGAAGAAAATCTCAGGTGATAAACTGACCAAAACCCCCACGCCCTGTTCCCCTGAGCTGTCAGTGGGAAGGAGGGAGAAGCTAGGGGAAAAGGTGTTTTTAAGGGTTTCTTTTACTTCCCATTATCCTCCTCTAATTTTGTTAGCAACAAACTCACTTTGTACCTCTAAGTTGAACCTGTTTTGCCTTTGGAGTGTTTTCTCCCAGTCCTCAGCTCATGAAACTTTCATTAAATTTTTCTCTCCTCTGCCCAGCTGNGAGGGAAGAAGGTGCTCCAGGTGAGCACCTGGAGAGATTCCTCTGCAGGCTGGGGTGAAGACCATGGTGAAGCAGCTGAGCTCCTGCAGCCTGTGGGGATCCATGGGGGATGCAGAGATCCACCCACAGCCCATGGGGATCCATGGGGGATGCAGAGATCCACCCACAGCCCATGGCGATCCACAAGGGATGCAGAGATTCACCCGCAGCCCATGGGGATCCATGGGGGATGCAGAGATCCATGGGGGATGTACAGATCCACCCATGGATGCAGAGATCCACCTGCCATGCTGGACAGTGAATGCCCGGAGGAGGCTGTGATCCAGTGGGAGACCTGGTGAAGACACAGGGCCCTGCTCCCAGGCTGGAGCAGCCTGTCCTTGGAGGGCTGCACCCCATGGAAGAGTGACCCATGCCACAGCAGTTTTGGAAGGGCTGTGTGCCCATGGAAGGGACTCACATTGCAGCAGGTGTGGTAGGGCTGCTGCTGGTGAGAGTGGACCCACACTGGAGAAGTTCATGGAGAGCTGTCTCCCATGGGAGGGACCCCACAGCCTCACAGGGGAGGGACTCCTCTTCCTGAGCAGCAGAAGAAAATCTCAGGTGATAAACTGACCAAAACCCCCACGCCCTGTTCCCCTGAGCTGTCAGTGGGAAGGAGGGAGAAGCTAGGGGAAAAGGTGTTTTTAAGGGTTTCTTTTACTTCCCATTATCCTCCTCTAATTTTGTTAGCAACAAACTCACTTTGTACCTCTAAGTTGAACCTGTTTTGCCTTTGGAGTGTTTTCTCCCAGTCCTCAGCTCATGAAACTTTCATTAAATTTTTCTCTCCTCTGCCCAGCTGTGGCAGGGGAGGGTGAGTGAGCAACTTTTGTGTGTGCCTGGAGTTTGGTCAATGTCAAATCACAACAACCAGTTTGCCTCCAACATCAGAGAACCAAGGGGGTGCTGAGCAAGGGAATCTGCATCTGTGCCATTGCACCACACCACTTCTCTCCTGTAATCCCACAAGTTCATTCCCTACCTTGCCCACTGCAGCTTCGTGCAGCAGTGCAGTCCAGAGCCTGGAAAGGTTTGTCAGCACATGGCACCAACTCACCGAGTGGCAGCACTGGCTGGAGTCACACAGAGGCTTTGTGGCTGCTGGGACTGGCACCAGGCACAGGACCCTGCCAGCACATCTGAATCCTGAGCCCATACTGCAGCTCTGGAGAGCCCTAAAAGCAGAGCTGCATGCAGGGGACAGTGCTTTGTAATTCGGGCAATTTGCAATTTTGCATCATTAGGCTTATGTCCCCTCATTAGGCTGTGCAGTCTGCGCCCCTCATTTCTCCTCTCTTAATTCTTTTAGTACCAGCAGCACTTAGTTGGATTTCTGAAACAGTCCTTACTAAGTATTTGGTTTCTCTTAAAATAAAATTTGCAGGAAACAAAAACATAGCATTTAAATGCCCTCCAGTGATCCATCTTCTAAATTACAGTGCACATTAATTTTTTACAGAACTTTGTGAAGCAGTTTTATTTTCTCATATCACATTTCAAGAGACAAGAGAAAAAGATTTACTAAAAGCACCAATGTAAAGGTTTGTCAGCAAAAATACACATTCAAAAGAACTCGCTCCAAAAATTGCCCCCCTCCTGTCTTTTATTCTTAAAGATTGCCATGAAATTGAAATTTTTCCAGTATTAGGGAACTTGCATACTCCCTTCAGTCAAGTGGGCAGAGCATCAGAGGCCTGACACATAAACTGGCTAAAAGCAGATGTTGAAAAATCATATTTCAAATCAGGAGAGGAGCAGGAAAGGGGAAAATAAAACAAAAACACGTGCAAAAAACATGTATATAAAAAACCTGAAACAAGCAAGAAAATGGATCCTAATTGCTAATGGAACACGGGCAAAATAAGACCACTGAAGCAGATTTAATTGGCTTTCCACAAGTGACACCTTGAAGCAAGTAAGCAAATCTCGATGGCTGAGGAATTTTAAGGACATGTCAGACAGCCATCTGTCAAGGATAAAGCAGGACCTGGAAGAACAGGTCCTGCCTTCAGGCAAGGGATGGACAGACTGACCTCTCCCTGTCCTTCCCAACCTCATTTTCTCTGTGAAATTGGAATATGTAACACTTTACCGAATCTCCAGACTAGTAACAGGTTGGAACAGAGGAAACTGATAAAGCTTGTTCTGAGCCACATGATACAGCAGGTTTTGCTTCTGAATTTCAGTAGAGTGTCTTTTGTAGATTAATACAGACCTGGATAGGAAGTAGGGGAAGCAAGGTTAATTTTCAAGCCCGAGATCTCTGCAAGCATCCCTTTTCTGCTGGAGTTACCCTGTTTCCAAGCCAAATGCAGCAATTCACGTACATTAAGCTCCAGGGTAAGCTGCAAAGCACATCCAAGAAAAGGCAACTGGGCCTGAGTGGGCTGGGGAGAAAGCAGCACACAGAGCAGCAATTAGGAATCTAAACCTAGACAAACCTAGACAAAATTATTTTAAATTCTGGCCTAAACCAATAATTGCTTTCACCACTGAGAGTTGTTTTTAAAAAATTCCTGAAGGATCTTTTAAAACCCCAATCCATGAAAACCTGGGAAGTTTTAGGTTGAGCAACCATGTACTTAATTCCAGCAAAGTGAAAGTGAATGAAGTGAAACATCTGACCACATCCAGTGCCACCATTTGATGTATCAGAGCTGTGTCAAAGTTACATATGAATGACCATATTGCCCTGACTAATCTAAAAACCTACTGGGGTTTGTTTCACACACTGAAAAATATAAAAACAAACTAAGGAAAAAGATGCCATGAGGGAACCGTTTTTGTTTTCCATTCACTGCACACGCATTTTTACGAAGACAACACATGGTAAATGGGTAAGAACAATTTTCCATCATTAAGGAAGCCTTAAACAACTCCTGACTGCTAATACCATCATCTCTTAGGCTCCTACTAAATTGCAGTTATTTGTTCAAAACAAAACTATGAAGCCTGTGATATAATAGAGCAATTTAAGCAATGAAGAATACAACACCTGTAATTCAATTTCATGGCAACTGCTTTCACAACATGTTTCTATAACACAGTTTGGATATAGGAAACTTCTCTCAGTGCAGCAATTCCTTTTTAAGTAATCCAGGCTCTCAAGAGAGAAGTGGGCTTTAAGTAGACAAATACTATAAACAATAAGCAATTTGTATCTCCATGCCAATCCTTTCAGGTCTATCTCCAGTTAGTTGCCACTCTTCTATTGTGGTTTCTATTTCATATTGAGAGGCTGTTGTCAGAAAAGGTAACAATAAAAGTCACCCATGATCTCTAACCTTGAGAAAGTTTTCAGGCAGAGGAACATACAAGAGCTTCCCTTCCCATCCATCTTTGGTGTAACAGTCACCATATAACAAAAAGGGCTGTAAATCCCAGGCATATGACCTTCCCAAGGAGTCAAGGAGGGAGCAGGGGGAAGATGGGGATATCAATAATGACTAGTCAATGCAGGAAGTACAGCAAGCACCTTGTCCCAAAAGGAAAAATCTCGTATTAGCTCAAAACCCCACAGATGAACCGCATCCAACAGCAAATCTTTCTCATCCTTCACAGCAAATGATGAGGCCATTTGCTATTCTGGCAGAAAATTCTTCAGAGTACAAATTCATGCAGATATCAAAATCAAGGTTTTCAAGGAGTAACACTGATGTCTTCCTTCATTCAGTATTGAATCATGCCCCCTGTTCACTTTATAGACTGAAATTAGAAAGAAATCATACACCAAATTAGGGATTTCCTTCTTGGTTTGATGGCTGGAACAAATGCTAGAGCAACTGTTTTAAGAAGTCTGTGCAATGGCATAGAATAGCCCTGAAGATGAAAACCTTTCCATCTTTTCTCCCCATCTTTCTGTTCCTTGTAAGCCTCCTCCCCCTGCACAGGTACAAGGATTTGGGCAGAGATCTGGAGGGAGGTGCTGTGCCAGGCTGAAATGCCTGCAGCACTGAAAGCTGTCAGTGCAGAACACAATGGGATTCCCCACCAAAAAAAAAAAAAAAAAAAAAAAGGCAAGACACTTGCCATGGAGTAGATCTGGTGGAAAAGATCAAGGGCACCCATCTCTAACCTTCAGTAGATGGATGTGCAACAAGGACATGCTGTGCCTCAGTGACTGCAGGCTGGAAAAACGCTCCTCTACTCAAGATAAGAAGAAATATTCCTACTGATGAAATGTGTATCTGGTCATAAATCATTCCTTGTCAATCACTTCTGCCTGAACCCCAGCAGGACAAGAAATCCACCTCAAGTCCTATCCTCTCTACCCTCAAAGCAGAAAACAAGTATAATGAAAATGGTTTAGTAGCTCCTGCTGCATTTCCTGTCTGTTCATACTTTTATTTTCTTTCATTTTAAACAGAAAAGCTGCTGCTTTGAGCATGAATCATTCAATTCTGTGATTCTTTATCAACAGCCATCCTACCTACACTGATACTCCCACCATGAAAGGAAAACAGCTAAAACTACCTGAACTCAAAGAGTATTACTATTAGGAACCCCATATAAGAATGGCTCTTTGGTTCTCCCTACTTAATTTCTACATTGCAAGGCAACAAAATAAGTTGATATGCTGAAAATACAAGAAGATCCCAATCTCTCCATCCACTTCAAGAAAACATTGAATGAGATAATGAAAGTTGTTGTACTGACCTCTATAATTAGGGAGCAAAAAATTAAGCACCTCTGTATTTAGATTAGCTACCCGCAAGGTGATAATAATTTCTGGAAGTGTACACATAGAAAATAAGAGTCAACTGAACTAATTTCATCCCCTCTAACCCTTGATTTGGTTGCTTCTATGTGCTGCATCTGGTTACATATCAAAGGTTCAGCAGGGCTGTTCTTTAAACTCAACAGGAGACCCGTAGCTCTTTTTGTCTAAAGACATTCAATCTGTACTCATCAGTGACTTCTTCCCATATACCATTAATTAGCTCTGCATGCTGCCTGCCATTAGAAACACGAAGAAAACTCCAGATGAACATGTGCACTGCTCCTAACAAAATGAGACTGACACAAGTGGCATGTTCCTGCACTGCGGATGCAAAATGCTAAGCAGGACTAAAAGTGGGTGTTTTGGGGAGGAAAATGTGACTTCACAGAGGTAAGAGTGCAAGTTCTAACAGCACACCTGATGTTTAAATAATTTTGGTAATAAAATGCACAAGTTTTTAAGAGTGTCAGAGTGGAAAAACGGAGTGTGATGTTCACTGGGAACTCAGGAGGAAACTGGAGTCTATTCTCTGTTCTACTTAAAATGGGGCTCATCACACATTTATCCACCTAGAGGGGTCACAGAACCATAGAATGTCCTGGGTTGGAAGGGAACCTAAAGATATTTAGCTCTGACCCCCCTGCCATGCACAGGGACATCTTCCTCCAGACCAAGCTCCTCAGAGCTCCATCCAAAGTGATTATTGAGGCTCCTTACAGAGTCGGTGGAGAAAAACCACCCTGTATAGTGTACATTTCATTATATCCTAAGACAGAAGTCAAAGATAAAGGAATTCCACTGCATGGAGGTGCCTTTATTTTCAACATTTACAGTGGGAATATTAAAAAATAAATAAATAAAAATAAAGAACAGGCAGCTTTTGCTGGCTAAAGCTAAGCTAAGTTTGATTTTACTGCAAATGCCTCAGTGACCATAAGCTGGTCACAGATGCCTCTGCACCTAAAATCTGCAGGTAGAAGGCAGGGATGCCACATCTTCCCTCATGATTCACAATGACCATGGTCACCTTGGATTGAAATATGGATGAAGGACAGCCTTCAACAGTGTATGGCACAATAAAGATTTAATTTCAAGTAGAGTTTCACATTACTGATGCAGTAACAACAACAAAAATACTCTGTAACTCCGCATGCTTTTAGCAACCAACCCTTTCACATAAGCACAGTGATTTAAAGGAAGTCACCGTGCAGCACCATCATTTCTGAGCACTATGACAAAAGAATATCAAAAACCCAAAACAGAACAAGGCATTTCTGATCTTGGTTGAGAATAAAAGAGCAAAGCCACAGCTTCAGCAACTGCCACAGCATTACACAAAATATAGCATTTACTGAATATTCCACCATTCTAGGCATCTTCATCATTCAGCTGGTTGTGGTGTTAGTTTATTGTTAGGCCTGATGCTGATTAAAAATCTCTATCCCAATCCACTTCCCCTCACCACACTCCTATGGCATATTTGTCTTTTACAGGGGACCTTGATGCCAACAGTCAACAGAGTTTATCCTTCTTCCAGCATCATGAAGGACCTGACCTGACTAAGGCAGGAGAATGGAGTTACCTTCTATTTCCCCACCAGTTTCTTCAGCTGAAAGAGGCTTTTTACTGGGAGCAAAAAAAAAATCTCAGGCACCCCAAATTCTGAATGTTTTAAAAGTACCTCTCAGGATTTCTGTTGTCACATTTCTCCTCTTTGCCCAGAGAAGTTGTGGCTGCCCCATCCCTGGAGGTGTTCAAGGCCAGAATTGAGCTCTGGGAGATCTGGTTTGGTGGAAGGTGTCCCTGCTCATGGCAGGGGGTTGGAACTGTAACCTTTAAGGTCCCTTCCAACCCAAACCACTCTACGATTTTATGATTTTCTTTAAGGAGAGGTATGAGACAAAACTTCCTCCAAAGCCCAGCAAAGCTCTGCTAGCACTGCCAGAAGGAGGTGGGCAGAGAGCAGGACCTCTCACAATTAATTCAGTAGAAGCTGAGAAATATTTACAATTGCTGCCTTTGCTGAAGACAGCACAGGCAGAATTTTTTTTCCACTGAAAACATGAAGGGATGGGTCAGGCTCCTACTACACACACATGGATTTCAAATTATCAGCTTATACAGCTACTTTTTGTTCACTTAAAGCAGCCCAAATATATAAAGTACCAAAGAGATTACTTGTCACACAAACTCTGATCTTAATGTTGCACCTGTCCTTGACTTTGTTTGAAAGGGGGGACTGGGGAGGAGGCATCTATGTTTTTTGGGTTTAAAGGTGGAAGATTGGTAATAGAACGACAGAGATTGCTGTAGCACACATTTCACAGCATCTACCTCAGCCATCCTTTCTTTATAAAGTCAACACTTCTCTAGCTACAACACATAAAATAGACAAAACAGAGTAGGAAAGGTTGAGCACATGAATTTTACAGATGGAGAACCAAAGGTCAGGGAAGTTAAAATCCATGCCAGGGCTCTCCAGTAAGTACATGCTGCAGGTTTGCACCAACAGCAGCCACCCAGGACCTGAGCAGGATACAGCTCAAGGGTATTTTTCTTCAAGGTACTTCCCAATTCTATTTTCTTACATATTACAAAAAATACTAACAATTAACTCTTAGAATTCCCATATTGAAAGAAATCTCCTTCAATGTCTACTTTTGAATTTCAATTCAGGCAATTTTTTCTCCCCACTGCAAGCTTCCTCACACAAAGGACTTTATAGCTATTGATTGTTTGATAACTTTTGCAAACACTTTACTATTATAAACCAACCATGGACAGAAAATGTTCAGGCAGGGTCTGTATTATCTATTCAAATTCATCAGCTCTATCAGCCTCCTCAACCTCCTGTGTTTGATTAAGTCTCATCTCCCACAAACTGATTAAATCTAGTCAGTCTCTTTAAATTATTATTCCTCATTAGTCCAGTGGTGCTAAATGTTTCTAAATGTGACAGTAATCTGATTTTAAACAAATCAGCTGCAGAACCTATAAAATCATCCTTAGCAAGCTGGTCATTGATAGATTCCCCAGCAGCAGGGAGTGGATGTGAGTCCTGCCCAGCACTGATGGGCCATGGAAGGCTGGAGAAGGCCAGGGTGCACGCACCAGTATTTCAACTAATTCTGCTCTGCATGCACAAAAGCCCAAAAGAAAAGGCCTAAAGGCCAAATGTTAAAAGGAAAGCAGCACGCTAGAGATACAGAAATTTGTGCAAAGCTCCTGAACCTGCCATTCAGGGGCTGCTGACCCAAACACAGTGGATGTGCGTCTCAGCTTCAGCTGCTCTACTTGCAAATATGCACTTAGAAAAATTTTTTCTCTAAACTATTAACTTTTTTCTTTAAATAGTAAGCAAGAGCCTAGCTCTTTTTAACTCACAAAAAAAAATTTCCACCATAATCACCTGCCCGGCAGTGGGAGGAAGAGAACACGCCACTGCCTGAAATTGAGTTTATGGATAAAAGTCCTTCAAGTCTGATGTTATCTAAGGACTTTGGCCCCCAAATTCATTTTTAGAAACAAGATCATTCTTAGGCAGGTGAGTTGGCATCCACTTGCACAAATGAAGAGCCCCTGCCACTATCCTCCCTACATGCAGCATAGTCTCTCTTATGAAAGGTTCTGATCATTTCAGCAAATTAATGAGAACTAGATGGGTTTTTTTTCTTTTTGAACCACTGCTCTCCAACGTGCACTGGGCCACTCACAGCTCTAAGTAGTGCCACAACAAACATTAGAAATACAGAGAAATATTTCAGTGCTGTGTCAAGCTGAGATGATAAATGTAAGAGAAATCTCTTGAAAAGGAAAAGTCTTGCACTGGCCAAATTAAGGATGACTTTGCAACAAAGAAAACTCCTGATACAAAGTGTTCTTTTGCAAACACCATTTTTCTGGATTGACCTCTTGTAACAGATATATAAACAAACATATGCACACAGAAGTTTTTTCTCCAGGGGTTTGTGCTCCTTGGCAATTGGGGAATCTTTGGGGAAAAAAAAATTATTAGCAGGTCACAGGAGATTGCTCTTTGTGTTGCTCAGCTGAGCTTTCTGTCTTCCAAAAGTAAACAGCCTTTTCAGCCACAGCAGTAACACGATGCAGGCAATCACCAGTCATGTTGAATTGCCATCAAACCACTGACATTTAGTAAATTAAAGTCCCCAAGCCATCAGCTGTGCTCAGGGCCCATTTCAACTTGAGGATGTTCCATTACTTTTTTTTTTTCAAAGGAACTTCTTTTTTTGAACCTGGGAAATTGCAAGTGATTGCATTCAGCAAGCAAATAATAGAAAATTCATACATGCTGGAGAATAGGAATGAGGAGCCTAGAAAACATCAAGCGAGGACAAGGATCTGGTGATGATAATAGGAGGAAAAAACTTAATATAGATGTACAAGGGCAAACTGCTGCACTTGGAACCACTGGAATCCAGAAGAGTAGCAGACTAACTTCATGAAAACAGTTTAAATTGCTGACTGTGTATCAGTCTGGGGGCTACAGCAGCAACAGATTTTTTTTTTGCCTTGAAATACCCATTTCCATTGTAAAAGCCTGACTGCACATATAAGCCTCTTATACCTACAGGCTCCCCAGCCTGACGTGCTCAAGATCTTGGGAGTCCTCAAGCCTTAAGGATGCAGAAGCATCCCTGCCCATGGATCTGAAAATCACTTCAATTACTTGTTCACCCTGTTTTGTTGGACCTGTCATACGTGGGGACTTTTCAGGTGCGTAGCAGCAATCAAACCTCAGCTAAGGGCTCACAGCCACGCTCTCCACAGCTGCACACTGAAACTCTAATTGCTATCAGAATTAATATAATTAAGTATGCAAGTATATATAAATAATTAAGTAATTCATCCAAATTCTAATTCAATTTTAATGAGCATCTTTGTTATATATTTTCTCACAAAACTGAATCTTCATGTCCTCTTTGGCACACCCAACAGACATCAACAGAAGTGACATAAATTCTCAGTGGGTTGGTGGATCCATGAGCCACAGACTTCGCTGTGAGGTTACAAATTTTGGTCAAACCAAGCAGGAAAAGTCAACTGCACCCTCAACAACATCTCCTGCTGTCACAGGCACTTATGGTGGTGTCACAGAGCTGGGGAGTGTAAAGCCCTAGGCTTGGATTTCTTGTTAGAGATGTGCTGCTTTGTCTATTAGTCTGCAATTTGTTTATTCTCCTTCTTCCAAACAAACTCAAAAGGGACTGTCAGGACAGACAATTCAATCTGAACAGGTTGCCTAAATACACTCAATCCTGGGGCAGGCCCCGTGGTTATTCGAGGCTGGCAGCTGGCACCTGTGGCCCTCAGCGCGGCACTTTCGGACACTGATGGAGGAGGACAGCTGGCTGGGCTGGCACGGGGTGCCAGCTTTGATGGATGGAGCGATCCCAGTGTCACAGGCTCGTGGGCTGTCACTAACAGCCTGAGCTTCCTCCGAGCACGACGCCCGCGCCAGGCGGCAAAGCACCGGAGCCCGGGTCGCTCCAAGAGCAGGGTCTGTCTGCGTGCTCTCCCACCTCCCAAAGCCTCATAAACATCATCTTTTTACACATCAGCATCTGTATATTTTTGCAGATAAGGGGTACAGGGCATCGCAGCAGACAGCTGCTGAAAAGCCACTCCCTTTCACGTGGAAAATTCAGCGTTTTTTATGGATAAACGAGTCGTGAAACGTTTTGTTCAGGCTATTTAATTCATCAACTGGCTGGACAGCAAATATGCTAGGATGTTAATTTAACAGAATTATTCCCCTCTCAATAAGGTAAATGTTAGATGAAGATCATTAGGCAGGCTGGCAGCCCTGTCATCCTCCTCCTGCCAAACCCACAACACGAAGGAGCTGCTAAAGAGGCTCTGGCAATGTGAAGCTTTATAATCTTCCCTGAGTGGACCCTCCTGCTGCCCTGTTTCCTATATTTTTGGAGCTGGTTTAGCTTTGTTCCTTTATCCTACAGTTTTCATTTGTCTTTCAGAATACCAAAGCTATGATTTCAAAAGTCAAACATCCACATGAAAATCCATCAATACATTCATAGGAAAAACAAAGCCTTCTGCCTAAATGCTGCTCTGTGTGCCACATCACAGCCAGGAACCCTATTCCTGATGTGCTATTGAGTTTATTTGACCATCAAATAAAATAACTTTCACAAATTGGGTTAGTGTTTTTCCCCACGGGAAGTGCCATTACTTATAAGTAGATCTTGACCTTACAAATGAACTCCCTCCTGCCTTAGATAGTTTAAAAACTGGGCCATAGTTTCTGGCAGTTGTGTGGTTAGGGGCTGCATTCTCCTTTGGGGGAAAAAAAATAAAATAATTATTGGTTCAGATCTTTAAGCTGAAAAATTGTCATAATAAAAATATTTCATTTTTTTTCCCCACTCTCAACCTCCCAACTCACTACAATGCCCTAAGGAAAGCAAGTCTAATCAGAGGAGAACAAATACTGCAAATTGCAACAAGGCACAGTGTCATGGTTTGACAGTAAGGGAATTCTTGCATGATCCCCTCCTAAAATGATTTGGTCTGCTCCTGGCTACAGAAAAATACAAAGTCCTAATAAGAGAAACACCTAAATTTTTATATTTTACCCCCACCAGAAACCATAAAAAAAATCAGAACTGTTAATGACTCTATGATAACATAACTGCACTATTTCTTCTTGTTCTAGTAACAGATGGAAGGCATTGAAAAGCACCCCAGACTTCCAGGTTGGAAACACTGTAATTCAGCTGAATTGGATCTCATTTCTCATGTCTCACTCCCTTATTTCTAGATGTTTTCCTTTGTCTTAACTTTTTAAAGTTGGATAAATTCTAACGACAGGGGTTTTATTTTCCTGGGCATTCGTGCAGCACCAGCCCAGCACAGCCTCCAGCACCAACACACACCCAGTCAAGTGTGTGGGAAGGGGGTGAAAGGATACAGGATAAGCGCCATTTATTGCCTTTTCCTGACATTTTTACCCATTCAAATCTCTGTGGGTTCTCAAGTTGCACTCATCACTGTCAGCTTCATTTCTAAATGCACATAAAGCAATAGGAGGAAAATCTGGGTTGCTATTCATCTGTGTTCTTCCCCAGCATTAGGAATTCTTCTATCTAACGTGGCAGAGCCAAAGCCAATACAGCTCCCTTGTGTTTACTCACCTTCATGAAAGAGCCACTGAAGCATCTCCAAACTCTGTCCCCTCTGGGTCCTGAACAGGCTGACACGTCTCCCCCTCATTTCCATTCCATTTTTCTTCAGCTGGGGCTGCATTACGTGGTTATTGTCTCACGTCTGAGCCCACAACTGCTCCAAGCCTGCCTCTTCCTCGTGGATAGTGCTTTTGTAAAAGAGATAATCAAATATATTCAGCAGCTCTTAAAAGTCTCCTCACAGAAGAAGGCATGTGGGGAAAACAGCCTTTCAAAGCTTTGAAGCTCTGTACCAAAACATCTGTTCTGGTTTCAAGGAGTTTGCAGCCCAGTTCCCAGAGCTCAGAGCTGGAGGCTGAAGAACCCTTCAGGATTCTGGTACAGCTTTTTTCAAACATCTCCCATGATGGAACATAGAGGCTTGAGCTTAAATCAAACCGTAATGCCTCTTCCCCTCTTCATGTTTTCAGGGCTTTTTATCTAATTCTTCCAGCAGTTTTTCCTATAAAATCTATTATGATGTCTCAGCAAGAAAAGTTTGAAATTTTTGGGTATCTTCAGTTGGAAAGACAAGGGCCAACTTGCATGTTAGACAAAAAAAATCACACAGCAGCATTTAAATGGACCTATTAACCAACATAGTCATCCTAATATTTACCAATTGTAAAGATGAAAAGTCCACAAGACACACAAGAACATACAATACATACAAAACCACTTCATGAACAGCTGGAGCTGACGAGTTCAAAAGTTCATTGAACTTAAATCAATTGACCTAAATTATTGAACTAAAAAATCTACTGTTTGACCTGGGAAAAACAGAATAGGATACAACCACCATCCTCTTCCAAAATAATCCCAAAACTTGTGGCCCCAGGGCTTCGTGAGCCAGCAGAGGTTGTCTCTCTTCACATGAAAACCACCAGTGTATTTCTCACAGCCACATCTTTCACCTGCAGAAACTTTCAGCTAACAGATTATTCTCCACAGAAATTTCCAGAAGCAGGTTGTGTGTGAGGAATAATCTTGATCTGTAGTTTTGAACTAATTCAAATTTTTTTATATGATGCTTTCTGATTCTTCAATTATGAAAGAGAATGAACAGTACCCCATTAGCTTTTTCCATATCATGATTAGCAAACCTTCAGCATCATCCTCCACTGCCACCTCTTTTCCAGCTCTTTTTCCGTGTATGAAATTGTTCAGTCATTCCATCCTTTTCTTTAAATTTAAAGCTATTTGTTCAATCATTTCATCATTTTCTTTAAATTTAAAGCTATTATCACCTGCCTGGCAAAGAATGGTTTGAAATTTGACTTCTCATTGACCAGAAGAAAGAAATATGCAGCTACAGCATATCTTAAAAGAGATAAAACCTTGAGCAGAACTGGTAAAGGGAGAGCCCAGATTCTTTTGGATCACACCAAAATACCAAAAACCCTTTTCATGAGGAACATCTCTGCCACAAGGTCTACAGTGACACCTCACACCACCACATCCAGCACTACTTTCCACAATTCCCCCCAAAATTACTTGTGCTACATGAGAAATACTTTCCCAATTCTCTCCTAGTTGACTTTTTCCTTAAGGAACCTCTAGGATGAAAACCACTATGTTCATCACACTGCTGAGCTTGGAAGTTTTCAACAGCCACAGCTTCAATGAAACAAAAAAACTGATGACATTCTTCACAAAGACCACAAGACAGAAGTTTAAAAGATTCTCAGTTCAGCTGTCCTTTAAAGTTTCCTCTGCCTTTTTCTCTTTAGAATATTAGCAATCACTGAAAAGAATTTCTCATGTGGGTAATTTGATTTTTATCCCTGGAGTGGGTGGAAAGGACTAAGAGGATGATTGCTGGCCTGACCAAAGGAAAGCTGGGAAGAGTTGAACTTCTGCTCCTGGGTACACCACACAAGCAAAACTCAGGGGGAAACCACTCCCCTGTTCAAATTTGCTCAGTAATCACTCAGAACCATCCCCCTTCTTGCAGTCAGGGGATGCTTTGCTTTTGTATTTTTCATCCATCATACAACAAAAAAATAAAAAGCTTTAATGAATAAACCTCTGTTTAGGTTTAATACAACCCAAGATTTTTTCACAAAACCAAGATTTCTCTTTCAGTGTGGAATTACATTTTGAAAGGACTACACAAACCATCTCAGAAAGCCATTTGCCTGCTTGTCAAAGGGTTTGGACTCTTGCAAAGTAGCTTGCACTGGATATCAGGGATTTTGAAGACCACAACACACCATTAGCTCATTTAATTTGATCAGTCACACAAGGCAGTCTCCCCATGTCCCCCTGTATTAAAGATCATACCTTCAGTCCAACCAACTTTTGAAAGAATGACAGAAAGTCATTCTGTCATGATCTGAGTACATCAAAAGCAAGAAAATGTACAATCAACACACAGTTTCTCCATCCAGGCTTTCTCCTCTATCCAGAAGTGTCCAAACTTTTAATTTTCCTGTCTTTAATTTGAAGCTGTTGGGTATTCACATGCCTTCCTCCACCATATTAAAGGCTCTGTCCCAGTGATATGCAAAATGGAGCAAAGCCCAGTTCTGCAATTCAGTCTGACAAAGAGAGATAACTTTTCCCTGTCCAACTGGAGCAGCTTCCAAGAGTAGTGGAAAATCACATTTCTAATTCAGCTACACCAATTTATACCAGTAAGAAATAGGAGCCACATAGTCTCAGCAGTAGTTTTCAATAAGGGGCTAAAGGACAATGATTTCCAAGAGTATTTATTAATAAAATGCAAATTGTAACAAAGCTGATGTCTAGCACTTACCTCACATTCCTTTTTCTCACCTATCCAGGCTATGTTCACAGTAATGAAACAGATGTTCATTGCCATATTTATGCTCTGCTCAAAATTTCTGTACTTCCCTACACCTCTACTCAGCTGTATCTGAATGATGGCAAGCAGATGAAGACAACATGATAAAAATAAATCAGAACAGTGCAGAAATGTTCCTTTGGGTTTGGTTTTTCTAAGTCTACAAAATGAGTCCCGTCCCTTTGCTTCATCTCCAGTCACCACAACTAATAAACTGTGCTCTCTCATAAGCAAAGTGATTTCTCTCAGTAGAGAAAGCAGACTATTTCTGCTTCTAAGAGCAAACATTTACACAATCCTCATGGCTCCTAGGATTCCTCACATCACAAGTTTCCTATTTAGAAACCTCCTCCCACATACACACCCCACCAGGCTGTGTCGGTGGAAGGGCTTAAAATACAGATTTCCTCCTTCTTTACACAGTCCTGCCCTAACCCTTGCACTCTTCTTAGAGACAAAAGAAATCAGGACTGCTATTTAAATCACACAGCATGCAACACACTGGAGAAAAACTGGGAATTTTAGCCTTTAAGAGGTGATATGGATTTCCCAGAAGGTGTGAGGTTTAACTGTGAATGCATCCCACAAGGAAAAGGGAGAGCACAGATAAATCTCTGTTTGGGCACTTTAGGGAAAATTACAACCATAGCACAACCTGGAAATCAAACAGCAGTCTGAGGAAAGCCAGCCTCACATCAGGACACCAGAAATATCAGGACAATTCAACACAGGCTCTCCCCAAATCCCTTCTGGTCAGTGAGGTCTATTTTCACTGCTGTAACCCTCAGCAAACAGCAGAAGCCAGTATTTGCTACAACAATTAAAACATCACTAATTACAAAGGAACTCCTAGTAATTGTAGGTTTTTTGGGCTGCACAGCAGCATCTCAGGGCAGATGCCTGAGCAATCCTTCTCTCCCTGCCTGTGGGATGAGAACATTAAACACGAGACTGCTGCAAACATCAGTGTATTAAAACTGCCAGCTGCAACAGAAATGAACAATTGCAAAGAGCCTTTGTCGAGCCATGTGGAGCACTTTCTAATACTCTAACTGTGTCAGAGGAGCTGACCTGCTTGCATTCCAGCAGGAGTTTGGAGCTGACTTCAAGTCGCACGCAGGAGTTAAGAGAATGAAGCGCCGTGCTGGAGTTGTTTTACAAAAGCAGCCAACAGCGAGGTCTGCTTTTATTAATATAATCATTATATGAAAAAGATGTCAAATGCTAGCTTTTATGCCAGCTGAAACTTCGTCTTGGGAAAAAGGCTCTTTGAAAGTTGCAATCACTCCAGCTGCCTTCAAACCAAGCATATTAGACCAAAAGAATCATTTTAGTTTCTTTTTACTTTCTCCTTCACACAAGCCAAATTATTTCCTTCCTATAATATGATGGTTCCACCTCTCCATTTGCTGGAGCATGTCCACTCCACCCAGCATCCACAGTTCTCACACACCCAACCAGTACTTCAACTTCCACCCAAACCAATCCTGAAATACCTTCCCAGACTCCCAGCAGGAATTTCCCCATCCAATATCCAGTTCCCACCAGCTTCTGAAATCCCATCACTCTATAGACTTAATCCTTCCTCCTGCTCCTAGTAAGGTTCCTGCCTCACAAATTACTCCCCTGGACCAATCTTACACAGAAATCCTTTAAGTCCAAACTCACCTAAAGCATTTTGATAATAGAAAAGCATCTAGGTGTGGATTATTTTATACCTAAGTGAAATGCACCGGGAGATACAGCCAGATGACCCCAAGCATAACTTATCCTTAAGGCAGTGTGACAATCAGAAGAAACAGCACAATCAGAACCCCCCATGGCTCCTCCATTAATGTGAGGCTTTGCCTACAGCAGCCATGGAAAATTGCATCAAGGTTTGTATGGTATTTCATATCAGCTGTGGGAGTGATACTGAAGGTCACAGCAAAAGCACTGCACCTGCCTCAAGTTCTACTCAGAGCAGCAGAGGAAAAAGCAGCCAAGAAGTTTGTCGAGAAAAGTTTAAAGAAAGCTGCAAGGGATGAAGACAATTCCAGAAGAGACTTTAAGCAAGGTGAGGTGTATATGGCAATAAACCCAGAGCTCAAAAAACACTCACAGGCATAAGCACTCAGCTTCTGTCTCCTCCCTGTTAAATCACACTGCCCTCCCACAGATGAGAGCTCTGTGCCAGCCAGAGAACAGGCTGGGATGAGTGGGGAGAGATTAACTGCAAACTGAGAAAGAGGAGGATGCTCAAGATAGCAAGCACCAGCTCTGCAGGGCAAACAGGGAAGAGAAACTGTGCTTAAAAAGCAGATTTAGAGAACTGGGTGGCAAATGTCTAGAGTCACTGGGGCTTGGGACTGCAAGCAGATTTCCTAATGACGGAAGCAATGACACACTTTTTACACACACAAGCCTTGCTTCTGGGGAGATGTGTCCTCTTCTCCAGAGCCTCTGACTTCCACAACCCTGAAAATTAGAATTTTTTCTGAGCTTCATTTCTCATTCATAAATCAGAATAACAATGCCATGTCTAGCTCCTGGGGTCTTCCTGCAAGCAATACTTCAACTATTGTGAAAACTACACAAGTATCACTCATGTTACCACCAAGGATACCAAGACAGTCACAACAAGAGGCAGTTCTGGTCTTAGCATCTTCAGCAGAAATTAAGTCATTTTCACTAAGAATGAAACACCTCTTTCTTTTTCTTCTTCACACTAAAAAAGTCACATACAAACCTGTGCCAAGAGAATAGGTTAGGAAAAAAACATGCAAATAACTAACACAATTCACTGGTACCAGCCCAGACAGAACCAAACCTGCCACTGCTTGCTCTGTCCTGAGAGGTGGGACCTACAGGGACTCCTCATGGATATCACAGACCTAAGAAAAATGAACATGCAATGCCCATTGCACCTCTTGACTGCTTTAAAACAGTTCCTCCAGTTTAACCCAGAAGGGTCCTCACACCCCATTTAAAACAACTCATGTGTGTCTTTACAGTAGATAATTCTTCTCTTTTAAAGAGGGAAGTAAATTAAACTCTGAACCCTAATCACATTAATAGCCCCGCCTGACACTATAAATCACTGATGCAGAGTTTCCTTCATGCCCATAAATTACTGACACCATGCCCTCCTGCAGAAGATTCCTTCTCCTTAAAAGCATATTAATATGTTTGCACCCAGTCTCCTTTTTAAATACATGGCTCACACTGTCAGCTTTCCTAGTGCTCTAGGCACCAATTTCAAATTTCATAATCAATGATATCATTTTCCTTGGTAGCAGTAATTTGATTACTTCTCTTGGGTGTGACAGGCATTTGTGGCCATTTCTTTCTGTCTTCATCTCAAATTCCTAATCTTCCTTCCTTCCCTCCTCCCCATAAAACCTGTGCAAAATTGATAAAATAACATCAATAAATCAAGGCTCTTCCATTTTCCCTGAAGTGACTGTATTCCAGATTTCTTCTCTGAAACACAAACAAGGACATAGTTCATCTAGTTAAACAGCATGACCAAAAGGGTTATAAAATGATGATGATGTTTTGTGGCAGTTATTGCCAGTTTAGTTAATATGACTGACTGCTTTTCCTGTGCAAGCTGTCTCTTCTTGATTACCCTATCTTTGAAATAATCACCGCTACCACCTAACATTTAGTAATAACTTACTCCACAGCAATTGGTATGACAGAGCCCACATCAGCTGAAACAAAATTGCAACGTTCAAGGAAAAAAAAAAATTAATTCACATTTGTTTCTGACAAGTTGAGAGTCCCTGTTGACCAACCTGTACACTGCACTGTTGAAGTACAGTACATTTAGAACTTTTTATACACAGCACCAAAGGAACAGAGTTGAAACTGAAGTTGCCACTTTCTTCCCACTAATTTCAGATGTTTTAATGACAGCAAGAACAGGAGGCAAGAAATCTGTGTATTAATCAAGTTCTAAAACAAGCTGCAGCAAGATGCCTGCCCATCCCTGAATTTGGCTGATTTCATCAATCACACAATTCCTAAGGACACTTGAAACCACTTCTATTTCCACAAACATCTGGAGAGACGAAGTGGAATGCAGCTGATAGCACCTACTGCATTTTCTTTCAGGGAAAGTTGGATTTTTTTTTCAAGATTAAGAAACTGATTCCTCTTTTCCTCTACCCCCCATTAACACAAAGCCTTCCAGAGGCAGGCTGGGGATCATCCACACATTCTCTTAGCCAGGGCTGAGTAAAACCGAATTTCTTTGATTTTTTCCCCCTCACCCATAATGTTTGGGTGAGATAAAATACTGCATGTGTGATATACAGATTTAGAATATGGAAGCCTAGTACAGGTGACCTAATTCAAAAGACAGATTTCCATTAAACAGATAATTCAGGGCTTTTTCTCCTAACTGCTTTCTGAAGTACCTGATTCAAGATATTTAGCTTGTGACATTCAGATTCCATAAAGCATTCTGTTCTCCCTTGAGGTATCTCAGAGCAATCCAATTTTTTTCTGCTGGGCAACCACACTGACATAA
>VYZP01021243.1:327694-352698 GCA_013400635.1 Hypocryptadius cinnamomeus
GAATTTCTATTAAACTTTTATCTGCAAACATGATGCAGTGGTGCTCATTTACAACTGCACAAGAGGAAGTCCATGACTGAGACAAAAGGAAATGGACCACACAAGCAAAAGAATTTTCAACTTTCAGATGTTGAATTAGGCCAAAAAACAATTGTCCAAACTGTCATATTTAATCATTATTAATTACTTATCCTATGGCAAAAAAAAAATGTCAAGAGCTTGTTAGGTTGACAGAACCATTAACATGAGGAACCCCCCATAAGTTAGATGCAATTTTTTAATCAAAAGAGTTGTTAATCTTTTCCAGAAGTTAAAGCCCAAATGCTCATACATGAATTTTTAGAAGGCTGAAGCAGCAGAACATAACTGAACCAAAACTTTTCTTTGAAAAGAGCAATCCACATTCCTGGAATGAATAATTCCTTCTTGTCTGCTCTATTAATTCCTTCTTCTTGACATTCATATTTCTGTCATAAATCAGGTGCAATTTTCTTTTCCCACAAGATGAAACCTGTGCTAGTAGACAAGTTCATATTCACTGTGAATTACTGAAACATCCATGTAGCTTTTTTCCTTGCAGATTATTTTGACAGAAATTCCTTTTAAGCAAGGTAGAAGCAAGTTCATTTACAATGCCACAGCAGCCATTTGTTTTGCTTTTTTTCTATTTACTAAGCTAATAAAGACACTCACCAATTAAACATAAAAAGTGATTTTAAATTTAAAATTATCATTCTGAGTTCAAGCTACATATATGAAGCTTACATATTACTTTTTCTCCCAAGTGGAGCTGAAAAGAAATAGCAGATCTGACCTACAAAGCTGCTTGGAGGAACTATGGCATCACATTCTGCTGCTCTTCAAAAGTAGCATCACATTTTACTGCTCTTCAAAACCATCTATTTGTTCAGGGTCCCTTTCAGACTGAGAAGATATTACCATTTTTCCTAAGGCCAACATGCGAGGAATTAAAAAATAAAATAAGAAAACGATATCTCAAACAGTGTTGGATAGATACTATTGCAATAATCTATATCCCCACATCCCCATTGCCAGCGTCACAGTTTGTGGAACAGGGAACAATTCAGTATTTCAAAGGAAGCCAATAACCATCATGAGAGCTCCCATGGGTGACATTACTTAATCTGCACTTTCATCTTCCAGAGGAAAAAGGAGCCTACGAGGAAAAACTATTTCCATAAACAAGGGTCTTAAAAGCTGAACAGAAAAAAGGTTTTGGGTAAGTTTCAAAATTTGGTCACTTCTGTCTGACAATCCTGGTCATGCCCTTCCTCCCCTCAAAGCTGGAGAATAATTTAAAGCCAATGAAAGCTCAAGACTTTGGGAAATGCAGATCTTGGGGAGCACTATATCAAAAGGGGTCAATAAGAAGAAGGAATTCATTTCTGTGTCAGCCTCCCTGTGGCTCTGTCAAAGCAGCAGCAGTAACACTTTACACCTCCCAGAGCACGTGCCCCACAACACACCTCACATGAGCTACTCCATCCCTGCCAGAACAAATGTTAAAACAGTTTGTTACTCCTCATCCTCCTCTTTGATCATTTCAAAGCTTTGAACAGTAACAGACTGCTGAGGAGAGAGCTACCAGCACATATCTGCTACAGCTGATATGCAGCACACAGAGACAGCGTGCAAGGGATCTCCAAGGGAGCAAAGGCAGAAGGAATCGCAGGCATTTCATCCTACAAGGATCAACAAATCCCACAGACAGACTGCAACTGCGTGAAATTGTTCTGCAAAAGGAAATATGAGAGGAACAGAAGTTACCTGCAATTTCATAGTTCTCATTGAAATGCAACCTACAGTTTTAGGAGACTGAGGAAAAAAGGCATCATTTATGTCTATTGAGAGGACACAGGGAAAGCAAGAAGGGAAGGAAGATTCTCTTCTGCCAGTTTTGAGACCAGGCAAGTGGCTTAGCTAAATAAACAAGATCTTCAAAAGTATACTGATAATATTTTAAAACTATAAGCAAAATCTGCATTCCACTGGGAAAGCTGTAAAATGTGTCTGGAGACTACACATGGTGCTTTAATCACAGTGGCTCCTCAGAGCTGACCCATAAAAGCCAGAGCAGTTACTGACAGATGAGCTAAAAATTTCTGACTGGCTTTTTGGGGGAACAAGCCATGGATTTGTACTTGGAAGCTCTTCCAAAACTGTAAAGAGTCATGTAGAATAAACAGCCTTTTGCTCAGCTGCCAACATGCCAGCCCAAAAGCTCGATGAGGTGACTTCAGAGAGGAACAGAAAGGCTCTGTGTTTCTACCTACCAGAGCTTGCACTAAATTCCCCTCTCTGACACAGAGGAGCTCGGTGCCAGGGAACAACAATGAATTCACAGGCCAAAGGCTCACATCTGCTGCCTGGCTTTGAAATCCTGCCTCGCTTTTACAGACTTAAATTGCAAAGGATGCCAGAGCCCAGTGCCACTTGGAGGACCCCACTGCCCACCCTGTGGCCACACAGAGCGGCCTGGAGACCATCACTGCTCAACAGCTTCAGGTTCTGAAGTGCTGCTTCCCACAATGGTTACACTGCCAGTGCAAGACCTGAGCCTCCAGAAATCCCTTGTAGGTGCACACCTGCTGGGATTAGAAGGTTCAAGGTGCCCCCAAATGTTAATCAGGAAAACATGAAGACAGGTCACTCCACAATCCACAAACACAGAAATACATGAACCACAGAACAGTCTGGGTTGGAAGGTACCATGAAGATCATCACACCTAGCATGGCAGGGAAACCTTCTGCTAGACCAGCTTGCTCAAAGCCCCATCCAGCCTGGCCTTGAACACTTCCTGGGTTAGGATAACATGCTGCTTTTCTTACTGGAAAGGAGATTAAATACAAAACTATCTCCTGTGTGAGTCTGTCCAGCAGTTTCTGGCAGCTCCCTCTGAAATGGAACCACCAGTTGTAAGGTGTCCCCTCTGCACCCAGGTTTCAGGACCAGGAAAACTTAGTTACCAAATGAAATGCTGTGAGCAAGCATGAGCAGCCTTTCAGCTGTGACAGGAAACCAGACACAGGGTAATTCTTGTCTTTATTCACACATCATAGATTGACTGCAGTGATTTCAAACACTTGGCTTTTTTTTCTCTGCAATGCATACCATATCATTACCCCCTGAGAGGCCACTTTACACTTGGCCCTCCTGCCTCCTTTCTCCTGCTTTGTTGTATAAAGTTATATGGAAAATAATACCTAAGTGGCTCCGCATCCTGCAGGAAAGTAGCTTAAAACATCACTCAGTCTTTCTGAAAATTTTCATGCCACTGCAAACAAAAAAAAAAAAAGTCAGTCATTATACCTCAAACTTGACAGTTTCTTTTGGATTGAAAACCATAAATTAAGTAAAAAATATTTATTTATTCAAACACATGGGTTTGCTTTCCACTAAAACATTCCTGACAGCTGCAAAGATGACAGTAACCTGTGATACCTGCTCTGCATCACCCTTGTGGCCGTCTTGTTATTTCTGGAAACCCAAAAGTTACCTCCTGAAAAATCAAATCATTCTGTCCTAATTAGAAGCTTCTGAACACAAACTTCAATTGGGATGTACACTTCCCACACATTAGACACTAATTCAGAAAGCAGGAAGCCCTTCTCAGCATGTCCTTCAGATGAGAGGTTGCAGACTTAAAAACACCAGGTTTAAAACCCAAGCTGAAAACTCTGCTGTTTAATAATGAAACACAGCAGTTGCATTGCAGCTTCTAGAGTTCTTCTAGTAATAAATAAAACTCTGACTGCTGCAAGACAGGATTTGAGAAGCTTCCCCACAGTCACCAAGTTTTACAGGACAGGAATTTACCTTCTCAATGCAAACGTGGGGGTGATAAACTCTTTTTCCTCCCACACCTGCTATGACAGGAGGGGGATGTAACTGCATTAAAGCCATCCCAGTCCCTTTCCAGGGATGACATTGTCTTCTAGTCCAGTGATCAACCTCATAATTGTGAACAATCAGGTCAAAATACCTCAAGTGCCACAGGTTCCCCATGTTCATCTTTGCTGGTGGAAAACAGGAATATCAACTGGACTGATTGAGCTTTTCTGCAGCAAATTCTCACTGCTTAAAAGCACCTCACAGTCAAGGTCATTCCAAACAATGCAGGTGCACTACTGCTGGACAAGCAGAAGTGCATGGAGGAGAAATGAGCACTTCAGATCCTGTTACTCTTCTCTGATCATCTAATGCTGCTCATAATGCTAATCTGATCATTTATTAGGGACGTGACATAATGTCCATTCTTGCTAGGCAAGGCAAGGACTACCAGCAGCCAAAACACTGATTTAAGGACTATTAATAACTTAATTTCCAAAAGCAGTTAGTATTTTCATTTGTGGCAAGACTTCAGTTGCTTGGTACACTTTTCTGCAAAAACAGAACTTGTCTGGAGTAGGCTAGCACTAGATATGACCCCATTTGGGCTCTAAATTACTGATGCAAATTTTTCAGGGCAGATATCCAGTGATTCAAGATCAACAATCTGACACTATTTTTGCCTCTGTGCTACCAAAAGCCAAAACACACTTTGGGACTTTCTGACAGCGTGTGTGGTTTAGGCAGCAAAAGCACTGCGCCCTGAAACCAACAACAATAACAGTTACATCACATAAGCACAGTTTCCTAGAAACACTTGCACTCTCAATTTTCACCTACTTAAAGGGAAGTGACAAGGCTGGAAGTCTCACAATCAAAGTCCTGGTTCATCACATGGGAACAATTTATTTTTTACCTTCTGTACAAGTGCTTAATAAGGCAACTCCAACATGTACTTTAATTTAATTAAACACAATCTCCTGGTAACAGAATATAAGACATCTTTAAAACATTTTGTGTTGCTTCTAGCAGCATGCAGCTGGAGTTATACAAATTACTGCATCCCCCCCTTGCTACTTTCTGATGTGGTGTAAATTGGCCTAATTCTCAGTCCTGTTGATTCACACCAAAGGGTGGCTGATCCACATAGTTCCAAGCTTTCAAAACCAGACACAAAAATGTATTTGATATGGCCCACCTGAGTAACATCTGAGGCCAGCTACAGTCACTGGGGCAGCACGTCCTCTCCCAGTCCCCTCTCCCTGCCTGCCAGCCAAGCCCAGCACCAGAGGGCAGTCCCAAAAAAAAGGGAAAGTCCCTTTGGGCACCTAAGCCCCGTTTCACAGGAAGCAGTAACTGCTTCATTAAGGGCTTTAATCACTTAAAAACTGCTAGAAGTAGCAAAGGGGAAAAGCATCTAAGTTCCTCTCTTAAATGTAATTAATGTGTGATGTTCTACTCTTTACTAGAACGACCCAGGTAGAACTCGAAGTTTCCAGGCCCTCCTTGTCCTGATGCCTCAGAGCATTCCAGCTGAAAATTCTGTTGTTTACTCTTTAACTTTTAACTGAGAGGCCCTGAAATATAATCAATGCTCACTTTTGAAACCCTACAATTTTAATTACTGTTTTCAGAAACCCTCTATCACATGTTTTATGTACAATCAATGCTGACCCATAAAGGAAAAGCACTCTCACATTTTGGTATACAAGAAGTTTGCTCTTTAAGAAGAAAACTATCAATTACTGATCATCTAACTGCCTCTGCGTGCATATCTACTGCTCTTCTGTTATTGCAGATTAGACATGATTATGTCCCAAGAAAGCAAAAATGCTATAAAACACCACTTCTGATTTGTTCAGGATAAGATTTTATTTATGTTGTTACTTAGGGTGGTAGATTTTTATTTTTTTTAAACCTACACAAAGCATTGTTCCCTGTGTAGCTGCTAAGGGGGCAAAAAAATTTAAATCTTGCAAGACCACAATTTGATCAATGTGTTTTGACACTCCTTCCTTGCAAATCATTCTTAATATGCTGAGATCTGAATGCATGTTGACACATCAGAATACAATTGTGTGAGAGTTGTCATGCATTGAAAGAAAGCCCCTCATGTATGTAAATCTGGTTTTAATATGTTGTAGCAGATCATGCCATAAGAACCTTGTCATGCCCAGACTTTGTGTTTGAGTGTTACTTTTTATTTCATCTGAGGTAGGGGATCAATCTGCAATCCTTTCAAAGAGGCATTACAAAGTATCAGTGAGAAAATTAAACACACGAAAATAATGCGTTCCTAATTAGCACCCATAAATAAGAGTCATAAAAAGCCCAATGACAGACATTGCGAGAAAAGATGTGCCAGGACATCCATGTTCTTTAGTTTTAGTCCAGCAGGGATAGGTTGATAAAACGCTGAAGAAAAAGCCTACCTTAAATTTCTGTTCAAAATCATAAGTTGAATTTTAAAAAGTCAAATCAAATGTATTTGTACATAAATCGGTGTTATCAGGTACATCTCAGCCAACCTGCTGAAATCAACAGCATTTACACTTGCCACTCAGAGGAGATGAGCTAATAGGTTCATATTTGGGAATAAAGACTTAAAAATAGTAAGCCAAACTTCTCATTCCCTTTTCAAAGGACCTGAAACTGCACATCACATGCAGGCACATGTGTGGCAGCAGGCTAAAGAACAGCCATCCTGTGGCAACATGCAAACCAGAGATTTGCACAAAAATGGGCAGCTAGACTCAGAAACAGAAAGGAAGTGTAAGTACACAGAGCCATGGAACACTAAACTGAGCACAACATTTGCACAAATCTTATTACTTAAAAAAATCAGGTCACGAAAGCCAGAGTATTCTCAGAAACAAGGCACAGTTCATAGTAAATACTTCAATATTTTTTACAGCCCAAATGATATCCAGCTGTGCTTGAAGTCCCATTACTCCCTATCCCTACAAAGTCAAGTACAGCTCAACCAAAGCAGGAGAAAAATTCATTTTTCTTCAGAGGAGAAAAGAAAGAAGAAAAAGGAAGAGAGCTGAGCAAGCTTCCTCCTTTGAAGGAAGTTAAAGAGTGAAGAGAAGGCAGCAATGGGGTCCTGGGCTGCCTGATCAGCAGGAGCACAGCACTCCTAGAGCCACAGCAGCCTGGCTTGGCCCTGCAGGAATATTCCACCTTTACCTTCTCCTCTTGCTCCAGCACTGAACCTTGCATGTTAATCCCAAGAATCCTCCTTATTTAATAAATGCATTAAAGTCTATCGATTTTCAATGACTATGAAAGGTCAAGTCAAAACAAAGTAGGAACATTTTGCAATGCAGAGGGCTGTAAAGAAGAAAAAAATTCCTAATGAGAGTAAGTGGTTATTGTGCAGATTGAAGAGAAAGTTCAGCCAACCAAAATCATGTCTTGTTACATGGATATAAGCAGAGAGGAATTCCACTTGGGCCAAAACTTCAAGCAATATTCTCTGTGCTCTTATCCTGTGTTTTTATTTGCATGCCCAGGAGACAGATTTTAATCTCAAAACCTCAGACATTATTAGTATTTGTTTAAAGGCCAGGAAAGGCTGCTCTAATCTTTCACTGTGACCTCCTGTTCAATACAGACCAGAAGATGGAAGCTAAAAGATTCACCACCCGTCTTAGAGTGGAATGGGGATGAAAAGTGATCCCCTTCCACACTCAGGGTGTCCCAGGTCAGAACAGGCAATGACAGGGAAAGGAGAAGCAAGTAGGTGCCTGATTTTTAATGTCTGTGATATGAAATCTATCATACAAGCATATTTATGGAACAGTCACATTTTCTTTTTCCAAACTTTCTCATTCTACCCAAACCTACCCACAATGAAAAATGATGATGTGATTAGAGGCATGCTTAATTACTTTCCAGCAATAAAATTTTATGAACCAAATTTTTATCCTAGCCTGTGTATTTTCTTATTTATTTTTATATATTCATAAATATTCAAAGCCATTAAGATAATTATTAATTGCAGCAGAATGCAATTAGGTGGCTTTCCACAATAGCAGTCTTTAAAACTGCAATGTGTATTCACTGTTTTTCCAGCAGCTGGCTTCAATTATTTAGCTCTTTGAGGATCTCTGTTATCATGATATAATGAATGTTCTACTTAAATAGCATCGCTACCTGAAAGAAAGAACACTGATCTATTACTGCATTAAGCTCAGCCGTGTAGTGAGTTGTGTCATATAACGAAACCTTCACAAAACTGATTACCTGCAGAGTCTCAAAATGTTAGCAAGTCACATTCTGGCCACAAAGTTGTCATCTTTTCCTTCCCCCAAATAATTCCTCTTTAATTTTTTCACAGACTTTTACACCTGTGCTACTTAATTTCCAAACTAGTATTTTAAAAGGTGCTGATCCATCTCTCCCATGCACCCTGAATGAAAAAGGGTGTGCCTGCAGCAGGGAGAGACCATTTATAAAACTATGGACACTGCACACTATAAAACACCCAAAATCTTGTTAGCAGACTGCCTTTTCAGGAGTTTACTCCTCCAGAAAGGAAACACTTTTTGAAGGTCAGCAGCCTGACCTCACTGATGTTTACAGCACTGACTTCCCCAGCAGCCACTTAAGGGATGCTTTCAGCATCTCGCCTCAGTAAGTGGTGGCAGCCTTCATAAAGGGCAGGATATTGTTACAGCTTGCAAGAGCTCACATTAACTTTTAGCCTAAGTGGTAAATTTTACCTCCAAAATGATCATTTGCTTTTGAAAGCATGGGCTTAAATCATTTTAGCTTCACCTGACCTTGCTCCCACTCCGTGCTCCTCTCTGCCACGCACTCCCGCAGGTGTCAGCGCCCAGCCCTCCCTTACACGCCTTCAGCAAGAACTGAAATGCTAATTTAGGGACATTTTGTCCATTTATATTGTTGTCCTCTTTATTCAACTTGCTAATGGAGAGGCAAAACTCAGGGTGATAAGGAATGCAAAAGCAGAGTTCCAGGGCAATACAGAGGCTGCTGCAGTGAACTCTGAGCAAGGCAGCACACGGAGGGGGATGGCTCCCAGGAGAGGATGCAAGGAAGACAATTGCCAGCCCTGCATAAAGCCAGCAGCAGCAAGGCACAGGCATTTAGCCTGCACCATTCCCACAACGTGACTGCGTGGGAGACATGAAATGTGGCAAATGCTCCCAGAAATCTCCTCAAGTCTCTCTTGGGATTTGGCAGAGTTTTATTGGTTTCTGCTCTGGTAATAGTAGAGCCAGCTGAAGGCACACCTGGGTGCTGGGGAGCACTGGACTTCAAAAATTTACAGCATCAGGGGTGGTGCTGCATGCATGCAAAACACAGCTTGTATTTCTTACCAAAATTCTCAGACATTTCTCAGCCTTACCTGCATAAAAAGCCCTTCTAAGCAGCTCACCTACCACCAGTTTTCCCCCTGTGAAAAACTGAGATGTTCCTAAAATAGTACCATGTCATACTGCAGTGCTCTCCAACTTTGATCCTATAATCCCCTCCAAGAGAGGGGACCCTGGCACTGGTGCTTGCAGCCCACTGACAGCACAGGAGCCACCCAGAGAGCTACAATTTCAGGAGGAAAGATTTAAAGAGGTGATTTGGGGAGCCCTGCACATCTGCAGCAGGAGAGGGGACTTGTGGTGCTTCACTCTAAATTAAGGTGTAAGTATGTTTTTTTCCTTGTTGTTCAGTCAAAATATACTGATGCAGATACACTGCCTCACCTGAGATTATCATTTTAGGGCTGTATAACTTCATCAAAGAAAATCACATTCCAGTCAACTTTTTTCTTACTAATGCTCCTTCATTATTAAAGAAAAAATAAAAAAAAACTAAACAAGAAGAAAATCTTAAAGAAAATTTAAAAAATAAGAATAATAGAAATAAATTCATAGTCCTATCTGCTTGCCCTAAAGGCTTATTTACTCATCTGCCTCTTGCCTGGGACAAATACCTGTTCCACAGAAACCAGCCTTCAGGAGGGGGAAAAGGCATTCCAGTCATTATTGTATCAAGATGAAGATCATCCAGCCAAAATGCATGACATGAATAAATGCAGAGATTAGCTAAAAGGAGACAAGTGCATTAGCAGAGAGCATTCCTACTGCAACAACTATTTTATGCTGCGCAATACAAGAGACCAAATTTACTTTCCAACTTGATTTATAACTTCAGAACTAATGCAGCAATTAACTACAAATTGACAAGTATGTTTTACTAGCAGCCAAGATTTTAATTAAAAAAAAAAACCCAGTAAACTTAACACAAAGCTTTCAAAGTACTTTGGGAAATAAGGATCTAGTAAGAGGTTAATGTTGTTAAATTTTTTTGCATTGGCATATGAAAATTTAACACATTAGAAAAGAACTAAGCTGAATTTGAATGCTTTAACCAAATCCTGGTGACATAATTTTTGCTGAAACAATTTGGAAAATCAGAGAGATTAAAGCTGAAATCCATTAGTAAGATAGCAAGTGAATGTAAACATACTTTCTGCAATTTCTGCTGATTCAATTTTGAAAACCTACAAGATTAAAACTAAGGCCTACTTATAAGATGGCAAGTGAGCACAAAGTTATTACTCTTCAAATCACATCACTTTTATATTAAAATAATCAAATGAGAAATCACATTAAAGCTGCTTTTCACATTCATCAGATTATTTGGTTAAGATGCTAACAAAATTAAATCCCTCCAAACAAATATAAAATTATCCAGATCACAAAAAAACACATTCCAAGATACCAGTCAAATCCCAAAATCAAACTTGTAATGCAATTCAACAAAGTATTATTAAATTAGGCCCAACTGTGGAAAAAGAGACTCTGTCCCTAGTGCTGGCTGTTCCATACCCTGGCAGGCCAGGATGCTGCTGGGAAATCAGCCAGGCTGATTACTGTTATAAGAAATCTTTTATTTGGCTCTTCCAGCTGCTGATGTCAGCTCCTTCCACTCTGAAAAGAACCCATGTTGGACTACAAATAAGAGAACAAACTGAAGGATTACAAGTAGGAATTAAGGAGAAACAAACCTATTAGTCTAGTAGGAGTCCACACAATTTTTTCAGTAGGGCAGTTAAGGATATCAGATGATACAGAGCAAGAGAAAGATGGGGACTCTTCTTTGGGATCATCAGCAGAGGGTGGGAATGGGCCACTGAGACCTCAAATTCAGCTTTTCCCCCTCCCCACCAGGCACAGCCAGCAGTGCAATAATCCCTAATCCAGACCCCAAACCCCCACACAACTCCTGCTTTCCCTTTGCCTTCTTGCAGAGCAAAAACCCAAATAAACAGCAGTGGGGAGCCTAAACAGCCAGGTACAAATCACCTGGAAAGATACACCACCTAACAGGTAGGGTAAAAATGTGACCCTGACTTCCCAGCAAGCAAAGAAAAGCAGCTGCTTCAGGCCCCAGAGCAGCAATCAGACCCCCACTGGTGGAGCCCAAAGCCTACAGCAGTGCCTGAGCAGCCTTCCTGCTGCCCAGGGATCCTCCTGCTCCCCTCAGACCACAGCAGAAATCTGCAACAAGAGCATATTCTGCACTTTAGAAAGCCTCTGATAATTCCACCGCTCCCTGCCCTCCAGCCCGAGATTGCGGATTTTATTTTTCTCTGATTCTAATAGCACCGAATTAAGACACAGGTTCTGGCTGGCAGCCTTGAGTGACCTTTTTAAAGGCCTGAAATATATTTAAACTCAAAGTCCCTGGCAAAGGAAGCCTGGCAGGCTGCTTTTACGTGGCCAAACAGGGCTCAGTCACAGCGACACCCCCGCAGACCAGATAGGATGAAAAGGGCAAGTCTCTCAAAATATGGCTCTGACTTTGAAATTCAGATGACAGGGCTTCTGTACACAGGGTATTTGACAGTTCTGTAACACAGCAGCTCTGGTCACCCCTTGAAAAAATTAATCAAAGTTTCCATAAAGACAAGCTTTTCCAATTCTGCCTTCATAACTTTGCTGAAGGGGTCCATGGGTTCCAGAGCCTTTAGAGGGAGCAGGCAGAATGAAGCAAAGGCGTCAATTCCTGCAGCCCAGAGCTACCAAAGTGAGTTTTCTCCTCCTTTTTTTCATGTTAAAAGTGCATAATTAAAAGAATGCATCAAATCCAGCCATGAAGCAAACAGAACTCAGAACCTATAGCTGAGCACAAAATAATTAGTTATAAAAAAAGTCAGCTCCTCAGGAAAATAACATAACTGGATTAGGAAACTGTAATAAAAGTCCAGAGGAGGGAGGGTTGATATGATGATTTAAATATTATTACCCAAGTTAAACTTGAAAACCTTGCAGCATGTAGCAGAGATGAGCAGAGACCAGCACGGGTGTCCCAAGGCAGTTCTGTGCCTGTCACACCCCACACGACACTGCCCCTCTGCTCCACTGCTGCAAATTCACAGCCATGTAAGGACATCAAATATTTAGGGGAATGGAAAGCACCCAAGTGAATCACCACCCTATGCAGAACGCCCCCAGGGATTTCTCATCTTCTGACTGTCAGTTTAAGCCAGGGAGGAAGATGAAGAAGACCAACAAAAGGGCCAAGGAAGATGTGGGCAGCTCTGGAAAGGAGCATGATGTCCTGAGCATGTTTGGAGCTTCTCTCCAAACCCAGAGCAGAGTGGGGCACCCACCACAGCAGGGACTGCTCCAAGCACCTTCCTCTGCTCAGCTCTGGCTGGAGCAATTGCACCCAGCCACAGGCAGAATTAGCACAGCTAATTTTCACAGATCAAGACACTCTGGAGCTGAACTGGAAAACTGCAATGAAATAAAGCAGGACGTTTGTTTACCTCGAGCCTGACACCTTTGTTTTTACTGTGAAATCTTCCACTCTACCAATCCAAATCTGAGAGTCAGGGAAGCCCTAAAACACACCTGCGAGGAAACCACTTAAAAATCATCACACACCAATAACAGAATGAATTTAATTCCATGTCAGGAAGAGATGAAAAAGGGCAAATATAATGGGAACCTACTGTTTCACACCAGCTTGTGAAATGCCCAAGCTGTGTCAGAGAGAGAGGACAGTGCAGGGTATTTACTGCCACTATGACTCCTGAACAAAAACCCAGCACTTACAGGATCACACTGGTTTGGTTATCTTTTAATTTACTGTGTTTTTAAATCACCACATTATCACTTCAAAGCACAAACCTTAGTTCTTTTATACCTCACAGCAGCACCTCGTGCACACTGTACACATGCACCTGATCACTCGAGTGCTTCCCATCATAAATAAGGTTATTAGAGCAGCTCTTCACTCACAGGTCAGAGCCACACTGTACCAAGCCCTGGACAAACAAGCAGAATAGCCTCTGTCCTAGGCAGCTCCCCACCTCAGTCATCTGCTCCTGTTCACATTTATCTCACTTCAACAAGGCAAAAGCAGTTCCTAAACCTGTGTCTGCTGCAGCACTGAACATGACGATAGTAGTTAACAGAAGCTTTAACTCATTTTGTCTAATTTGAAATCTCAGATTTAAAAAAAAAAAAAAAATCTAAGTTTTCAGCAACGTTTTCTTTCAGAAAGTTTTAAAGTTAGTGAGATCCATTTAAAAAACAGAGACAAAAGGCCTAAAGGGCATGGACTGAAAAAAAAAAATAATACATAGAAGCTGTAAGGGAATTATATGACAAATGTAACTGAAGTCAGACCACTGAATGAGTAAAAACCATCCAGCAAAAAAGATTGTGTAAGGGTAAAAAATGAAGTGTGATAGTCCTGTCACCTTTGGGGCTCCAAGGAATGAGTAATGAAAGGTCCTGGATGAGAGCTCATAGAAAACAGGGCTGAAAGGGATCTCCAGAGGTTATCTAGTCCACCTCCACACCCCACAGCAGGAGCAGCTCTACAGCTATCATTCCTGACAGATGTTTTTCTAACATATTCTTAAAGACCTGCAAGGATGGAGTCGCCACAACCCCCATAAGCAATCTAATGGTATATTTCATCCTAGAAAGTTTTTGTCACAAAAGTAAATCTCGCTGCAATTGAAGCCCATCCTTTCTCACCTCATCCTCCGTGGACAAGGAGTGTCTTCCCTTCACTCTGCAGCAGGAGAAAAAGGCAGGAATGTGACAGACCCAACCACCAGGTTCTAATTTTTGCCACTGCCATTCCCTCTACTCTATTTGGTTTGTAATCTGATTTTTTGGATGGCATACTAAAAGTAACATGTGGTAACAGGACAGAAACTTTAACTGATCTGTCCTGTCTACAAAAAGTTACTCTTGAACACAGGAGGACAGGGACCTGTTGGAGTCAGGACAGAGGAGGCCACGAAGATGCTCAGGGGCTGGAGCACCTCTGCTGTGAAAACAGCCTGACAGAGATGAGGCTGTTCAGCCTGGAGAAGAGAAGGCCCTGGGGACACCTTCATGCCCCCTCCAGTGCCTAAAGGGACTCAGACAGCTGGAGAGGGACTTTGGAAATGGGCAAATAGCAATGGAATAAGGTGCAATGGGTTTCAATTGAAGGAGGACAGGTTTAGCTGAAAAGGAAGTAATCCTTCCCTGCGAGGGTTCACAGGCACTGGCACAGGGTGCCAGAGAAGCTGTGGCTCCCCCATCCCTGGAAGCGTCCAAGGCCAGGCTGGAGAGGGCTTGGAGCAACCTGGGATAGTGGGAGGTGTCCCTGCCCATGGCATGGGAGTTGGAATAAGACGAGCTTTAAGATCCATTTCAGCCCAAACCATTTTCTGGTTCTATATGGATCCTCTCTTCTCTGTAAAGATGAAGGAAGCACCGTGATTCTTCCTCCCATGACCACAGAGCTGGTAATTCTGTGAGGATATGAAGTCCAGCAATTCTCATCTCTCTGACCCTTTCCCTTTCAAGTCACAGGCTCTTGCCAGGAGACAACACCAAAAAATGGGAAGGGGGAGAAACAATAAACAGAAGAGAGAAGCAGCTGTTGACCATGTTTTCAAGGGACAAGTCTCTAGGTAAACACAGGAAAAAAAGCCAAGTTCTCCAGTCAACTGAAAGCTGTTGGCTTGATGCAGATACTGTCTGGGAAATGACAATGGACTGTGTTATATAGGATCTCTTATTTGACCTGCAATATTATGGCATTAAGTATGAGTCAAGCAGGCTTTTGAGAGCAAGGAAGCAGGAGTTGGTGAAAGATGTATTTTCTTAATAAACACAAAATTATAAGCCAGTACTTTCTGGATATTTATACAAGACAGTAACACCACAGGAATGAAAGCTGTGGGGGTCTTTATATTTGCTTGGTGAGCTTTCTTTGTGCACTCAAATCCAAACCTTCCCATCTTCAGGCTGTTCTCCCCAAATACGTGGGCAAGCATCTTTTCTAGGACGAGAGCTCAGACTTTTGCTTTATCACACCACTCTGACAGCTAAAGTATTTCTAAAAACTACTAAATATCTTGGAATTCGTAACGTCAGTACAAGCACTACCTACAGGAGAATTCCTAAGGGTATCTCTGACTCAAATGGCACTTTTTTTTTGTTTATTAATCCAATGACCTGCTCTGTTTCCTAATGCCAATTAAATATCCAAGAAAAGAGATGAAGGAGGGCTGTAAAAGTTGTTTCACTTCCCTTATGCCTTCCAGCCAAAAGCTTGTCCCTTTTTCTGAGCCTTTTATAGTCCAGACAGGTCTCACCAGCATCACCAGCCAAGGGAGAGTTCTTGCCTAAGGAACTGTCTGCCTAAACTCCTCAATTTATTAGAGCTTACAGACATCAGGAGCAAAGAGGTGCAGTCAGCAAAGGTAAGTTGCAGAAGAAAGAAAATAAAAACCATTCATTATACACACAAGCCTTGACTACAGAATTGAAAGTTGTGCAAAACAAAGGGCCCTGATTAATCATTAATTATACCACGTATCTCTTAAAAGCCATACATTCACTTTACCCATCTGAAAATCACAGCCAAGATGACGTGGTCACTCAATCTCACAGATTCAAAGCACACAGTAACAAGTTTTCCCCCTTCTGGATCAGTTCCTTCCTCTGATCTCTTTAGGTACATTGACTTATTGCAATTAGGAATACACATTTAGCAGAATCGAAATTAATGGACCTACATAAAAGGAGTGCCTGGCTCTCTAAGCAATCCCAATGCCAAACTCCTTAGTAAGGAGAAATTTCTATTCAAAGTAATGGGAATACAAAACACTTTAGTCTTGGCCCTTTGGGATTGATTTTTAGAAGAAAGCTGCTTCTATTTCAGTACCAAAGCAAGTAGCCAGACTTTGCTAAGTAGTAACTCTACTTTTGTGCTCACCAGGTGCTAAGCCCTTACAAAAAATGTAAAAGAAAGTGGGTTTAAATGTGCTGCTATACCTGTGGTGTTCAATGACTGATCTTGAGTCTTCTGGGGAAAAAAAGGGGAGGAAGGAAACAAAAATCTAAGTGTACTTGTAGTCTGCTTTCCTTGCTTTAAAGTGGACTTCTTTCACTCATCCAAAAATTAGACCTGTCCTACTGTTCCAGCTAAGAAAGAGACCAAATGCCATTGCCATGAAGACATCAATGGGAGCTTGGATCCCACTCATCAAAATTTTAACTGGATCTTAACATGCTCAAAATTAGATGTTGTTTTAAAAACAATGTAAAAACCCCAAAACACAAGACTTCTGCCATGTTCTCTGAGCTCTTTTCAGTCAAGACTTGCCTTTGAGTCAAATGTGTCTCTTAATTAACAACTAGTCTTTGGAAAATTAACAAAGGATAGCAGTACTAAAGGCTATGGATGTTACAAAGAGAAACAAGAATAATGTTGTTAGCTTTTTGCTATGCTAGATGAGACATTACTGTGCCAGAGGCACAAGTAATGGAAATGTACTTTTATATACATCTCCTTTCTTTGCTTGGATTATTTTAAATGACTCCACTACAGTGTATATTAACCTAGCCACCAACCTTCCTGCAGTCAGCTTTCTTTTTACAGTTTATTAGGAACACAACCACTGTGGAATCACCAAAGGATGGTGAATATCATCACACTCTCCCTTTGTTTGTTAAACACACTGAATGGCTGTGCAAGAAACTGAACAAAAAAAAATTCTGGGAGGCAAATCTTCTGTCCCTGTCACCTATACTGAACCCTTTGCATCAGATCTGATATAGGAGCAGAGCAGCTCCCTTGGCCTTGGCCAGGGGTTACAATGGACAAGCACCTGAGAATTGCAGTTGTTTTCTTCCCCTCTCCTCCCTGAATTGGTTTCTAAATGGCTTTTTTCAGAAGCTGGAGCCCACAGTGTGACTGGTCAAGCTAAAACAGATCAGGGGTCAAGTCAGAAACACACTCCATACTTCTCAAAAACCCCTTTTAGCGTTCCTTCCTACTCCATCCCAAAGCTGTGCCCAACACTGACCAAACACACTGCTACACTGCTACAGGGGTGACTACTGCCCTTCCTTTTCCCATAGTAAGGTTACACGTTGCAAGGCTTCACTCCCCCAGAAAAGTACAGATGTGTGAACACACAACAACAATGTTCAAAACCAAGAGCTAAATACCTTATCACTTTCTTTTCCAGTATGCTGCATTCAACACTTTTCCTCATTTTCCTACCCTAGAGCTCAGATAGCAGCATCCTACTTACTCCGTGAGGGTACAAGGGAAGTTCAGCATTTAGCAATGGTGAGAAAATTGGTTTAGATCCCTGAGGGAAGGTGCTGTAGAAGTGCATTCAATTCAGTTGTAATTCAATCCAGTTTGCTGGAGCTGAAAGAAAACAAAACACTTTCAAAGTTAAAGGGAAAGCCAGCATTTACTTTATTTTTATATGTGTGTGTACATATATAGACACACACACATAAAAATATTTTTATGTAAACATATATTTATGTATGCTTGTATAATGTATTTTATTTTTGTGTGTTGGCATATATACACACACACCTACACCTACAAACACACACAAAGCCTTAAAATTTTAGGAAGTGGAATTTCTAAGTAGAGCACTAGAAGAACAAGGTTGGCATAAGCAAGTTCTGCCAGGCATACAGAAGCACACACTGTGTGGAAAAGAATAGTTAAAGGTATTTTCTACTACTATCATATTTTTTTTTTTTTCTCAGGATATGAACAAAACAAAATCAAAGCAATTAAATCATTACCCTGAGGAAAGAAAACTCCAGTAATTGTGCTTAATCCTCTGAGTTGCTATAATGAATACACCTAATTTACTTTGACTAAGAGAAAACGTATTTTTTTCCTCCAAAGCTAACAAAGGTCAAATTCAAACCAAAGTAACTCCCACAGCACTTTCCTCAAAAGAGAGGGAAAAACAGCCCATGGTGTGTAATTATCTAAAGGTAAACAAGCAGGAAGGCCCACTGCAAAGGGTACCTGTGATTTATAATGCTAAATAGCTTCCAAAGGGGAGAGCCTGCAACAAGTTCTCTCCCCATTTTTATCTGCATAAGGCGAATTGCAGGGTGGGGAGACGGGTTCTCCCATTTAAATTCTGCAGCATTTTATCCCTGGAAGTTTGACTCACAGCATGAAAACTCCAGCTACACTAAACAAGGCAGAAGAACTGTTTCAGACAAGCAAATTACATATCTGCTCCTCTCTGACCTCCAGCACCTTGGAAAAATTGGGTGGAGGAAAGAGCCGCCGGCGCTGTTGCCAGCAGATCTCCCTGAGCTCCTCAGCCTTGGCAGAATCACAGGGGCAGCTTTACACACGGATGAACTGTTCTGGAACAATCTTTCTAATGCAGCTGACACAAACAGGCTTCCCTCCAATACCAGGGAAGCGTGTCCCACACGTTTGTTGCTCTTGCATAGGATTCCTGCCGACAGCCCAGAGACATTTCTGCAGGGGAGTTTCTGGCCAAGAGTGGCCAGTTAAGTCTTGGGAAAACATGAGTGGGTGGGGAATATCCAAAACCAATTTCCAGGCCAGACCCTCTCAAGGGCACTCCTGTAGAAATGTGGGCACATTTTTTTGGGGTACCAAAGAGCTGAAGAAGCAAAAGACTCATTTGTGTCTGGGAGAGACTGCTGAGCTAGAACCCTTCCAGAATTCTTGGTTTAACATTTCAACACTCAGTGATGCACGTTTCCTCAGTGATAAAAATAAAGATGAGCATTTTCACCATTTTTTACATATACCAACTCAACACATGAGAATTTTCATCATTTTTTACATATACCAACTCAACACATATATTTCCTTGTTTCAGAGCAAAATGGAGTCAGTGCTTGTATCCAGGAATTGAGGAAAGGACAGGACACATGATGTAAAGTAAGGGCAAAGGCTGCCAAAGGTCAATCTCTGAGATCAAAGGCAAAGGTGCCATAGGGAACATCTCTGCTCAATCCCTGAAACCTCAGCACTTTGCACTGAGATTTAGTGCCATATGTACTCAGCAGTACATACAGTGTTGACAAAGCTTTTATTTTTAAACAAATAAAGGCCAGAAAGTACAGATTTCCTTAACTGTCATGGGGCTCCAATTATGCAGTGCTGCCTCTACCATGTAAGCATATTTCCAGAGCTTTAGCACTTGACATTTTGAGATAAAATGTCATGAATAGTATTTGTGTACCTCTCTCCATCTGTGCCCCTCCACCCCTCCACTTCAACTTGAAATCTTTCAAGGCATCAAACCATGGTTCAAACTATCCCTTTCCTTTACTTTCTTCAAGTTTAGGATCAAAGACCAGACAGACTTTAATGGTATCTTGCAAACAGTTTGCTCTAAGTCTCATTTCAAGAGCTTTTCTTCTCTAGTCTGCCCACTACACTAAGCTAATCAATGATTTTTCTGCTCATTAAGTTCTGCTGGTAGAATCACTCCTGCCTTTCAGAAAGACTGCTGCCTGTTTGCTTCTCCTGCCTTTTCTCTTTCCAGCCCAGGACCACAACAGCCTCTGAAAGAAATCAATGGCCCCTGCTCAGGTCAGAGCATTTTGGCCTTTACATTGTGCCAAACCCAAGACTCCAAATTTCAGCTTCCCATGCTTTCACTCTGATCTCCTCAGGCTCATCCTCCTTAAATCTGTCCTCATTTGCCTCCTCTCCTGAGCAAGAAATGAGAGGCAAATAGGAGGCAAAAAATTGAATAACAATTTTCAGTGAACTCCTAGACTGCCTTGGATGTGAAGCAGGGACATAGGAGACTGTTGTGTCAAGTTAAGCCAGTAAGAAGAGGGAGTTTGATGGTGCTGGGTGTGCGTGACTGGTTTCTCCACCGGCACATGGATTTATCATCAAACTGAAGGAGGACAATCATTAATTTTATCACACTCTTCCGGGCATACAGCTCTGGTGAACCCACCTCCTGAAAAGTAGATTTCAGATGCATTTTCTCTGCCTGAAAATGGGGAGAACCTATATCCCAGCACCCTCTTGTTCTTATCTGATACAAATATGCTGCTTTCCAATTTCACTCTATCTTGTCTGTACTTTTATCTAGCTTCTCTCTAATTGTACAGCTCTTCCTGAAAGGTCAATTGTTCCTCATCCAGCTGATGGCCTCCCAATGGAGTCTGAACTGATTACGAGCCCCTGCCTACTTTTAAGAGCTATGGTGAAGATGATGCTTGGCATTATTAAGATGTGATGTCCTGTCAAGGACGCCTTCACAACTGAAAGAGCTAATGTGACAGCTCTGAGCTTGGAGAAAAAATAATAATAATAAAAAAAAAAGTTGCTTTTCTTCTTCTCTAGTATTTGCCCTGTGCAGTCAGGCTGCACGAGGGGGCCGTGCTCACATCTGTTATCCAGGGCCCTGAAGGAATCCTTCAGAAGAGTGACTCTGCCTGCAAAGCAAACGGGAGGAGTTTGAAGATGGCATGTGAAAAGCTGCCACAGGTCTTCCAGAAATCAGAAATCTTGGCTGTTCATCTCCTGAGAGCTGACCTGGGGCACACAAAACCACAGAAGCTGTGAAACACGAAGCAATCACACTGAACTCTCTTGCAGCCATTTGCATTTTCAACAATTTCTCTTCAGAGAGATGCCCTGTGCCTGCGGGAATATTTGCCTCTGTTCACAGCTGACTTTTAATCCAAGTTAGAATCTGTTGGCTCTTCTTTTTCAGTTGGCAGTGAAGTTGTGGCTCTGTTAGATAAATGTTCTTTTCTGTTGCTTCTTGTATAAAATTCCGGGAAGATGTGGCCTCCAACACCAAGATGTGGTCCCAGAACACCAGGGCAGAAATAAAATAGTGTCACTATTACTGAAAGTGCTCAGCAAATCCTACTCTGAGAGCAGTTGTTGAATAAAAATGTTCAGTCTGGCCAGGGAAAAATGTATTAAATAAACTACAAATGTTGAATTATAAAGCTTGAAATTCAGAAATATGTATTAATCCTTCAGATTTGTCACCCTAATGTCTAGGATTAATTCTTTAGTTTTTGTTTTGGTTTGGGGATTTTTTGTCACATGGGGGACTTTAGTAAAGTGATCAATTTTAAATATAAAAAATAGCTTAGGACATGTGTACAAGTACAGCAAAAGGAACATTTTCTAGAAGGCAAAGACAAGGCTTTATGGTTTTGATATTGGTTTTTTCCATTGGGGGGGTTCATGGGATTTGTACTTGAGCTCCTTCTGGGTATTTAAGCTCATAAATACTACTGAATATATTAACAATCTCAAAATTGCTGGTCCCTAGAGTTAATGTAATTAACCACTAAAAGTCTTTGCTGTTACAAATTAAATCAGATTGTGTCAGAGTTCACAGGAGGCAGCAAACCTCAAAAAAGCTATCTGTCCTCTCTGAGATGTAACTGAGCACTTGTTCCCATGTAAGGATGTTAATACATGTACAGCCCACTGCATTACTGAGAGAAACACGTTTAAAAGAAAAATGGGGCAGTTGAAAATGCATTTGCTTCCTTAAAGACCCCCAGCCCTCCCATCCAGCACAGCTCTATGAAAGGTGGAAAACCACTACGAAATTCACCTAAAAGCCTCCTGTCCTACCACCACAGCAGTCTCTACAGCAAAATACTTTTCAAACATCTCAGCAGATGAAAGTTAAGAGATGAAGGGATTACACAATACTGGAAGAGGGTGGCTAATCAAGTTGTTTCTCAAAACAGGGCAGTTTTCATCAAAATGACAATTAAGGGGAACTAGCCACCCTAGAAAGTATTGGGATTTCTAAGAGTGTGTGTCCCAACATCACATGTTCTCAGAGAAGCAGCTCATTTTGGTGCACACTAAAAATCCACATTGTCAAGCACAAGTGTAACCATTTCAATTCCTCTTCACACTTGGGTGTTGCAGGGTCAGTAGATCTGAGTGTGTGTAAATATCAATTAAACCCAGAGCCCCTGAGGTAGCATCTGCTCCCAGCACAGCGAGAGCTGACAGGGCTCTCTGCTAAGGGACCTCACCCAGCAGAAAACAGCCCATATTTGAGAGTAGATCTCAGCAAAAGAGAAGCACAAAGCCCAGAGAAACAAGAGGAGAATTGGGGCAGCCTGCAAAGTAATAGTAACTCAGCTAAAGGAAATCCTACCAAGCCACAGTAACAAAACCAATGTAAATTCTGCTTTCAAGAAGAGAAAAATCTCACTCACTACTTCACAGGACTGGGCTGGCCCACCACAAACAGCAAGGATGAGTGAAAGGAGTCTGCACTCCTCCATTCAATTCTGCCATTCCTGCAGATGGGAGCATGAGAAAAGTCAACATCTACATATAGTAGATACATTGAATTATTCAAAAAGTAAAGTGCTAGATTTGGGTCAAGCAAACAAGACCAGAGGTCAGGTGTCAGTGCTGTGGTCAGCAGAGCACAGAATGGTGACAGCCACAGCAGAGCCTGCACTGTAGGCATTGATCAAAGCTTCTGAAATAAGAGTGTGTTTCCAGAGAAACAAATGGGGTTAGGAGCTTATTTCCCCTTAAATTAATTGCCTTTCTAAATTCAGCAATGGCTTTTCTGGTCATCCCAAATATTACAAGTTGCCCACAAACCCCCACCCTCTGTGCTGAAGCAGTTATCTGTCATATTTCTTTCTCCAGAAATACAGAAATACATCATAATGGGAAATACAGAAAAAAAATAGTTAATGCAATTTGTTTAATTAGTAGGACAGTTTCTCACTAATGTAGTATTTCAAGCTTTGTGCAAGAGGAGTTTTTCAAACTACAGCACTTTGAGTGTGCAAGTATTAGCAGGAATGTGTCTCCTGTTGGTCTCCCAGTCAAGAAAGCATGCTCGACACAAATGATGACAGTGTCCTGAAAATCAAACTTCTTTTTTGCCATTTTACAGCCACTCATCTTGAGCTGACACTGTACAAGCTCTTCACTGCTGGCATCAGATAGGGTATCAGCATCCACAGCAGCCTCAGCAGCTGCTGGATGAAGAGTTTCTAGGATTACCTTTAAAGATGTCAATCGTTCGCCACGTTCAGCATTCTGGTTTGTTCATCAGTTAGTAATAACATCCCTAGCTGAGCTGAAAACATGTTCTGAGAGAGGGCTGGGGAAAGGAAAGCTTAAACAGTTGACAGCACTTAGAAATGAAGCAGACTATGCTGTTCTTTTCTGAAAAGAGGCTGCAGTGATTTCAGCAGGCTTCTGAAACAGAAGAAGCTGCAAGATTATGGAAACAGACCTTTTCCTCTAGTTTTTCTGACAGCTAAAATTCTACATTCCTCAGCCCTGTCCTGCAATTAAAAGGGGAAGATACCAGAAATAGCTGAAGAAGCAAGAAAACAAGAAAAGAAAAATAAGCTGATTCCAGCTACTCTTCTCTTCTCCATGCGTGCTATACACATTTCATTATTAGATTAGAAGCATCTTCCAGCACCATCTCCACAGGCTTTGAAATTGCCACCATAAAAGTACATCACAGAAGTTATTTTTAAACTGTGGATTTTGTTACAGAGAGAATCTCATTTTTAAAAATTTAATGGAGGGAAAGCATTTATTAGAAGACTGTGACAGCTGAGGGGAAAAAATATTCATCATATTCAGAGAATACAGAAGAGAAAACCAACTTGGAATGTGTTCTTGCTCTCTCAGCCTGAATACCTCTCTCTTCCCTGACTGGTGTCAAATATGATCAATCAAACTAATTCTGCACATACTAAAAAAGAGCTTCTCCAACTCATTTGGCTCTAAAGTCACTGCCTCCCTTCATCCACACTGAAGCTAAGACTGCCTCCTAAATGAAAAGGTGCTGGTTCCATATGCTGGAATGCAGGTGGATCTCCAAGAAGTCAATCAATCTGACGTTCAGGATGTACCAGTGCCTGCAACGTGCATCAGTCTCGAGACCAAAATGAAAATAACAGATCTCTGGTGAAGGCAGTGCCTGTAGCCACAGCCCTTTCCCAGTTTCACTGGTTAGATGCTCTTCCACCACCCCTATTTCCCTGCAGGGGAATATTTGCCCCCCTTGTGCTGCTCAACACCACCACAGTGGTTCTGTGCCCTCAACAACACATTAAGATGGAAAAAATGTGTATCAACTGAGCTTGGAAAGTCCTCAGCTGCCAAAAGCAAGTAAATGCATGTCCTGCTCAGGTGCACAAAAATGACAGAGGAGAGGAAAAAGGGCCACACGCAAGAGGAAGGATAAGACCAACGTTAAATGGGGAAGGGAAGATACACAAGCAAATAAACTGTCATGCATTATTCAGAGACTGTGCAGTCAGCGATGGGTACACCTCTTCTGGAAAGGAAAAAAACATTCAATGTTCTCTTAGCTTCAAAACTGCAGCACTGCCCCAGGGTAAAGATCCAGGGAAGCAGCTGAGGGGTGAGGCTAGTTAACAAGTCAAACAGCACAAGAGGGGTTTAAGGTTTTATTTTTTTTAGAGGCCATATACTTGTCCAAGGAATTGTTACACTGAACTGGGTCTAGGTTCGAAAATTGTGCTTAGAATCTATAATATATTAAACAAAAAAGGAGGGGCAGGAAAGAATTCTTAGCATAACAAGTTACCACAGCCACATTTAAAAGCTATCCACAATTCAAGAATTATTCGATTTCTCAACACTGTCCGATTAAACCAAACTTTTGCTGGACACTCCCTTACTACCATTTATTAATGCCACCCACCCTCAAACAGCACTCCACAGTTTCTTCATGCACAACCCAAGCAACACTAATAAGAACTTGTAAAGGGTCAGGAGAAGGCCCTAAGCCAGAGCTCTGGCAGCAATCCAAGCTGGAAAAGACACT
>VYZP01021243.1:352755-364220 GCA_013400635.1 Hypocryptadius cinnamomeus
TTCCCCAAAGTGATATTTTAATTCAGAAAAGAACCTTCACTAATCTCAGGGTTTATTATTATCTGTGTAGCAAATGGGACTGCAGTTGGTCTACATAAAGCATTCGTTTCCTACAGGGCATTTCAGACTGTAAATGATAAAGGACCAGACCTAAACCAGAAGTCTGCTGGAACTCTGCTCTTGCCTTTAATTTGATTTAAGCATGCCAAAAGGCAGGGAATGAAAGTGCAGCACTAACAAAAAGACCTTGGTGGAACACAGGGTGCAGGAGGGATCCCCTCGGGCTGGGATCTACACAGGGACCTAAATCTGCACCAGACCTCCCTCCTTCCCTCCTGGACTGATCCCTGAGCAATGAGTGGGACTCTGGGAGATGCAGAAGCAGCACCTTCACCAAGCTGAAAACACAGAACACTGTCAGTGGAGCCATCAGGCTGAAGGATAACTGTGCATCCAACACATCTCATGGGCAAGGAGGGACTGACTCAGTAAAAGGGCTTTGCTCTCCAGCCATGATGTTTTCCTGTGTTCCTACAGTTCCTACAGCACAAGTGAATTCCCTAATAGAAGAGGTTTGGCTTTACCAATAACCAGCTTTGGGCAAGGCTTCTTCTCCACAAATTCTACCATGGACATTGTAAAGGGAGCAAGCATCTCTCAGACTGCACCAGGACAAGAACTGGCCCAAAGAACCAAAAATCATTGTCATGGATGCCAGTATGACAGAAAGAGCAGTAACTGCATTGGGAAAAGTACTCCACCATACAATCATAAATAAGTATAATCAGCAATACACATAATTTCCAGCCTCTCATAGGCTGAGACATTAAATACAAGGATGACATCCACACACACACCGAGTTCTGAAACCCAGTAGTCACAGGGTTAAAAAGGACTGCAAGCTTGGTATAAACCCAGCCTGATCTTCCCCTATGGCACACATCCCACACCACTTCCCTCCCAGCCCTCCACTCAAAGACATGCATTACAAAAGAGATTTCCTCCAAAGCTCTTCCTGTGATGAGCTTTACTGAAGAAAAGAGGAGAATCTGAAAGAAAGATAAAAGCAAAGGGATGTGGGTTAGAAGAGGTCAAAACCAGACACCACGTACTGTCACTGGGTTCACAGGAATGCTTCATTATTAGGTATTTTTCTTCTCTTCCCCATCTGCACTATAGAGAAAGTCTTTTTCCAGAATGCTCAAAGGTATCAATAATGAATTTAAAACATATGAAATACAGTTAAAATGCATTTTTGAGCCGTTTGGAACTGAAAGCAGAGTGTCATAGAGTAGCCATCATTAGGAAAATGGTCTGCTTAAAGAAGTTTTCTCATATATGAAGAGGATTATGAAGTGTTTAAGAGTCTAAAAATATTTTTATAGAACTTGCCAGGTAGGAACAGCTAGGTGGGAATTTTACAAAATGTGCTCTTTCAACCTGAAATGTGTGAGCTGTACCTACAGGCTCTTCAGTTAATGTTCTCATCAACTGAACTACAATTAAATCCATACATTGATACCTAGTGGCTGAAGTGGAGGTGAACTGCAAAAACTGTTCCCCTCTGGGTTGATGATGGCTAACACAAAAGCTGGTTATCCTTCCTAAAGACTGCCACTCTGCCTTCAGGGTCTGCAATTCTCCTTTCTTTAGGAGAGAGCAGCTGTTCTGCTTGGGATTCCAGTGTGTGAGCAGACTCCCTCTATTTCTGACTATCCTTTTTAAGGATGGGTCAGAACTGCAGCAAACTCCCTGAACACTCTTCCCCAGTGAAAACGAGGGAAACTTTGCCAGGATTCAGCCCTCTTGCTCTGGAGGAGATCCAGCCAGGTGTCTCATCCTCAGGCAATCTGCTCAGCTCCACTGACTCAGGGAGCAAGCTCACCCAAAATTTTGCAGGAGTGCACCCAGGGAAACCGGTGAGATTCAGAGCTCTACAGAACCACTGTGAATTTGGAAATAGATTTAAGCAGCAGTTCAGAGCCAAGTTTTCAGCTTGTGATATGTGCATCACGACTGGAGCTGCCTTCCAGTTAATCCCAGACATGCACCCCTTAACCAGCCTGCACAGGAACACCTTGAGCACCAGAGATGGCAAATTCCCCATGGGCAGTGGGTCGTGCCATGCCTGTTCATCTGCATGGCACAGAGCACTGCCAGCACGTCACCATCCTGTCTTTACTTGTCACTGGGCAGACCTGCACTAGCCACAGTCAAGTCCAAATTAGTGACAAAACATAAGAATAAAAATTGACAATATGACTCCAGTCTATGACAAATGAGCTACTGCACAAATTCTGCCCATCTGACATATACAGATATTTCACCAGGAGTTCAAAAACTAACCCATGTTTTTATTTGAGGAGAGTCTTACACGGGAAGAAAATATCATAACATATAATTTATGCCAGAGAAAATTCTCTGAAAGACCAAAACCTGATGGGTAAACAACAGTTAACATCCAAATTACACAAACAATGAGGAGGAGCACAATGTACTTACCGAAATTAAATGTACCTGCACTCTGGGTATAAATCCAGCACCAGCTATTTGAAGGTCCCTATATTAAATTTTATTCATTAAGTTGAAACTAAGATTATGCTGATAAAATGCCAGACTGCATCTGTACCCCTCAGCAACAATACTAGTGATAATTCCTGTTGCTCCTTTGCTAAATTCAGTATCCTTGTGTTTTATTGCAGCTGCACCAGACCCTTCACCTAGCCAAGTTTGCTCTGCCAGTTGGCATTATGATCCCTCCAAAAATAAACATACTTGCAGTTATGCTCTCCTGGCTCAAGAATGTCCATTTCTCTTCAGTTTATGATCAGTGTAGCTGCTAACACACTGCCAGTTGTCCTGAGCCACCCCACAGGGTACAGACAGGCACTGAATAATTGCAAGGATGGGAATGTCTTCCCCTTCCCTTTTTTTTAAATGCTCCTTTTGGAAAGGTTTCTTCATGGCATTGGTTTAAGCAGAGGGTGGATGTATTTTAGAACACTGTGTTCTATCTCAAGCAGAAATTATAAACCCAACAGCAGAAATGCCCAGTGACTTGTTCTGGTCTGTATGGTGCAAAATATAAGGGTGCTTGGATTTAAAAGACATACCTAATCTCCCACCTGAGATTTAAGTTTCTGGAGACCCTCTCCTGCCGGGTGGATGTGCAATATTGTGCCTTTGGACTACTACAGCTCAAATCCTTAGCAGCGCTCAGGAACACGCTTTTTTTTTTTAAGCGCTACTACCACAAACACTACATAGGAATCATCTAAGCCATATTTCATTTCAAAACGTCTCCTAAGCACTGAGGCAACTTTGGGTAGCAGAGAGTGCTCAGTTTCATGTACTGCTCATTAAACAGACAGGGTCAAACCATGGAAAGCACAGTAGAAGGCACTCCAAACACACAAACATGCTAAATGGAATGTTCATGTTAAATAAAACAACTAAACAAGCAGTACAGAAAAGAGAAACCCAAGAAAGCATGAAAGAGCCACCATCAAGTGTGTAAAGTGATTAAGATGAGGAAGAAGAACAGCTGGTCCCTGTGTGCACCAATGGTTAGACAAGAACAACTCGTTTAATTTATAGCAATACAAATACAAGTTCACTGATAAACAGAAGAAGGAATAGTTTGGTCTACTTGGTTTGCTATTAAGTACAAACATGCTAAGGCTTTTGCTAGTCTGACTCTTACTCTTCCACACATTCAAGGAGAGGGTTTTTTTAACCAAACATTACTTCCCAGAAATGTTGACCACTCAGCCCTAGTGCAGTGATGATGATAATAAACAACCATTTATTTTGAACCAACTGTAGGAGCAATTTTGCTTCACAGTTCAGCTGAAGATTATGAAATACACTTCCATACAGGAAATAAGTATGGCTTGGAGACAAACCAGATAACCTGCTGCACTCTTCTCTCAGACTTCTCCAGGCAGGAAACCCATCTGAGCCATCCATATTGCTGAGGTTCTCAATATTGGTTCTGTGCTAGTGGCTCACTCTCAGTGGCACAGTAGGACCTGCACAGACACCCAGACAATGCTCACTCTGCCAGATGCCTCTTCAGAGAGGCACAGCCTGAGGAACAAGCACACAGCACAAGAAGGAATCGCATTTTTCAAGTGTGATGGCACTGATGTAAATTCCAAAATCAGCTTCCACTGCATTTCCTTTCTCCCAATATACCTAGTGCCTCTTCCATCCTCTCACACTTCAAAGCATCTCCGAGATGAGATATACATTTATTTCTTCTCCTTTCCACCCAAGTGTCATTGCCCACACATGGCTGCATAAATGTGTTCAAATGAAAAAAGGTACAAGATGCTGATGCTTTGCTTGCACATTACAAGGATTTTTTTGAAAATCAGAAAAACAGCACAGGAGATACCAGGCCAGATGCTTCTCCAGACCTACTGCTGTTTGCCTTCGGTCTCACAGGAAAAACGTTTCAAGAGGGTCTCATTTGAAACAGATACAGAACTCTTTATGTGGCAAAATATTCTTAAAATTATCTAGTCCAACCATTAACTCACCACTGCCAAATTAGTCCATGATCAGAAATTCCAAGATAAATATAATTTTGTCTTGAAATGATAGGTAACAACTAGTGTTAATAAAATCCAGGGAACCCACCTGCGCAAAAACACTAGTCTGGGTTGTTGGATTACTTTCTGGGCTTTTAATGACCTGTATTTTCAAACACAGCTTCTCCAAAAGAGGTTAGAGAACAACATCATCACTTTAATTTGCAGGTTAGGTAGGTAATACACGATAATATCATAATACCTCAACTAACATTTGACTTCTCTTATTTAATAAGAAAGAAAAGCAGACTGTTAAGGATGCAAATACTATATTCATTTGTGCTTCCTTTCCTTCCTCTGAACCAGTTTCTCACAGCATCATCAAGCCCTGAAGAGAAGATGCAGCAGCCTATTTTGTTGCCACTGCTCTTCCCAGAAACACATAATATGTTTTATATGATTACAGAACTCACGAACATGAAGTAATAAAGCAGATATTTAAGAGAAATGATTTACTGGTGACTTCAAGGGACTCACAACCCAGCACTGAATATAGGTTTTATCACTGAAATGCAGACAGTAAAGAGAATTACTCAGAAAAAAATGAAACAAAACAAAAAAACCCACAAACATGGAATGTTTTCTCTGGGGAGTGGCACAAAGGTTTAATGCAGAAGCTCTGAAGCACAGATCTCAAAATAGAGTAACTTTTTCCTGAAGTTCTGACTTTATACCATGCCTCATATATACTTCCTGTATTTACCTCTTACCTAATCCACAAATCAACTATTAACCAAGCTACAAAACTATTGAAGTTTTAATGGAATACATTATTTAATGCAGAAATATCTCAAAGGACAAAATCCTGCCAAAACCTACAGTGTTACAAAGAATGAAAGACCAAAAATAATTTGTATGAGACAAGTGCAGCTCACAACGACAAATCACATTAGCTGTTGGCTTTTCAGCCAAAGAACACCTGAGCCATTGGTATTTTTAGTATTAATCCTCTTAAATTTTTAAAATAATGTAATAGTTATGCTTGATCTAAGTTAATTAAGTCTTTAATTAAACAAGAATCCCTGACAAATCACTGTTACATGTAAAGGAATGACCATGCGAGACAATTTGACATTTTTCAGAACCATCACTTCTCAAGTCTTTACTTAAGCAACACAATTGCTTCAAGAAGCCATGAAATACTTTGAGGGGGGATGGCTTCAGGGCAGCAGGAAAGGTTATCTGGGGTGCAGTCCCACACATCAGCACTGCGGAGTTTTAGTGTGTCCATCACTCACAAGTCAGAAGCTCCTTTGATGTAGCACAGGGTAATTAATGTGGTATCTCCTCATACAGCCCAGGTGACACAGGACATCCTAAATGCATTTAATTTAACTCTTCAGCCCAAGCAGGAGTCACAATCAGAGCACCAACACAACTGAGTAGTATTAAAAAGTATTCCCAAACACAGAAGTGCTCACATGCTTGCTCAGGAAAGCTGAAAATAACCATTTGCATTGCTGAGCAGCAGTTTCAATTAATAGCTCCATTTTCCCCATCTATGAGCAGAGCATTTGCTTGCTTAGCTCCCATTAATGTCAACAGGGCTGGACCTACAAATCCCTACCTGAGGTGGAATACTGGCATTCCTACTGCAGCACATTTTCCCTGAAGTTAAAGCAGAGCAATTCACTGTATTTAACCTCTGCCCATTTTGCTCACTTCCAGGAGCTTTAAATGTAAACTTTAAAAATGATAAGCACTACTTTGAGAAGAAAACACATTATTCTGCTTTTTTTTTTGTTTTTAATCAACAAGCACGGCCATCCCAATAGACCAATCATAAACCTATTCAAATAAGAAAACAAATTTTAATACTAAAGTATACAGATAAGTCAAATACAGCTTATTGATCAAATTTTGAGATGAAGCCCTTCGCATTCCAAACAGAACAAATATCCCACCAGTGTCTGTGCTTATTCCCTACCAGCTGCAACACAAAAAATTAAGCTGATGTTTCTGGAAGGCAGATTAAGCAACAAGAGGTATCAGCAAAACCTGGGCAAAAATAAAGATATAAATTAAATACTAAAGTATTCTGGTCCCAGTCAAACAAGTCAGTGCAGGTAACTCTCAGCTTGCAGTTTCAGTTGTGCTCCAGGTCACTCTGAAGTTCACTGTGGGCTGGGTAATTCTCTGGTACAGACCACAGGCACCAACAAACACATGAACAGTAGAGGCAAAATCCCAAAGACCAGTTCATTATCACCAAAAGCTTCCATTAGAAGACATCTAATGAAAGACTGTGGGTTCACACCACTCAAACAAAAAGCAAAAAAGTGTGGACACCAGGATGGGCAAAAATTGGTATTAATGCGTCATCACATGGAGATAAACTTCCCCTGAGCAGCAATTCAGTGAGCTGGAACTCAGCTACTGGGCAAGTCAGGAGGTCAAGGTGGATCAGATGCAGTGTGAGCTGAGAGCCAGGCTGGGCTCACTGGGGCTCTGCCTGCAGCAGCCGTGGTGCAGGGGTGCCAGAGGCAGCTGCCTTCCCACCGGGACCAGGAGAGACGCTGCTCGCTGACAGCTTGTCAGAACAACACCTAGAACATTTGGGACTTCCATTTGCAAAAGTCTTTCCTATGCTAATGACTTCCTACAGATGTTTTGAAATGTTTTAACTGCTCTGGTTTGATTCAGCAAGACACTGGTGGTGTGATTTGAGGGAAGTGCAGCAGGAGATGCAGCACTGAACCCACCCACAACCTTCCTGGACATCCAGCAGCAACAGGATATGGAGAAGCAAATTCCTGTCTTCCCCAGGAAAACAGGACAGGATGAAAGATGGGACCAGTGGTGGGACAAGAACACCTGTTTTGGCTGCACCTGCTTCACATAGAAAAGGGAATTTCCATTCTGTACAAAACCTTGCCATTTTGAACTGACTTTTCAAACCAAGCAAGAAGAAAAGGTCAACATTTCTATAAGCCAGAATGTTTTTAACATTGATTCAGAAGTATTGACATCTCCCTAACAATATCAAAACAATCTCAAACATAAATATGGTACTGAATAATAAATCAGAAAGTCAAAAGGAAGTCAAGCATAAAAGCAACACACACATATAAACATCCCCCCAATCAAAATAAGGGCTGAGCATGACACGTGCCCCCAAAATGCTTGATTGCCCATGCAGCTGCATTTTCATCAGAGGCTCCTACTTATTTCTTCTCCATTTCCTTCCTCACTCTGCTATTTGCCCATGGTCTGGCCTCATATTTTGTTCATAAGGCAGTGATGCTCAGCCTTTAAAACCCAACTGTCCTATTACTGAAATGTAATACTCTCCTCCAAAATAATTCAAACCTCTCCTTCCAGTTTTACTATTTCCTTACGTAATACATCATTAAAACTAAGTGTCATAAAGTTGTTTGGGTTCTTTTATGCAGAACAAAGGCGGTCAGAAAATAATAGACAGTAAGAAGTCCAGCCATCATCCTCCTCCCTGTTCCACATGCACAATCTTCCTTCTAACGTGACTGACATGCAATGGGCTCAATGCAACACAATTTCTGTGTACAGCTAATACAGCTGGGAAGAAATGAGTAGGCTTTTGGGTTCTACATGCCTTCACCAGACATTTAAGCTGAGTATCATCAGGCTCTATGGCTCTTAATAAAGGACAATGAAGTTATCAATTGAGGGTAATTAAGAAATCAATTTTAAAAATCTAAAAAAAGCATTGCAAGACTGAATGAGGGAGGATTAGTGTGAACAGAAAAGAAAGGGAGAAAATGTGAGATCAATAAGACTGTGAAGGACAATGCCATAACACAACAGCTGATGAATAGCAGAAGCCTCTGGGACCAGTGATATCACATGAGCCACTGCCTTTCACTGCTATCAGTGACAACCTCGGTGTGATGTGTCCAGGTGACTTGTGGCCCACTAGGTTGGAGAGTTACAAATGAAATAAGAAGTTTCTAAAAGGCTCATAGCCTTTTTTTCAGGTGTGCCCGGTGAAGTTGATGAAGAGGCTCAGATGCACTCAAAGTGCAGCAGAACCAAATCAGCCAAACACAGTCAAGGTTCACAGAAAACAACATTTTAGACCTCTCATATAAAGCAACATTTTTGTTCCCCAAGAAAACCTTCCAATGGGTCTTACGAAGGACTTGAAATAAGGGAAGGATTTTTTTTTTTTTTTTTTCACTTTGCAAATACAAGTCCACTGAAGCTGGGGAAGAAACCAATCACAAGCTTGACTGCATGTGTTTCAGCACAGACGATCTTTCATGCTACATTTACACCACTGCTCTCCCTACAGGGACACCACTGCTGTCTGATTTCCTACCTTCCCTCCACACCTCCAGGAGTTAATGAATCATTCACATGGTGAGATTTTCTGGAAAAGTTAAGTAAGAAATTCTTCTGGGTAGAAGGAATAAGTTGTTACAATAACAAGTAATTTACTATCTGAATGCTATGCATACTGTATCATCTTATTTGTATTTCACAGTTAATCTCCCAGCTCACAAAAGTTTTATCGGATTGGAGGCATGTGCTGCATTCCCCTTTATAAAATTTTACAGTCCCTTGCTATTCTCAGGGCTTGTTTTATAGGCACAATTTGCTGCTTTAATCTCACCCAATTGTCATATTCTAAATCACGGTGTATAAAAATGTCTTAAAAGGAGAGATGCGCTGAAGGGTAGTACTTAATTACACTTACTGCCTGATTTAAATGTTATCTGTGCTTTGCCAAGTGCCAGGCACAGAGTAACCCAGCAGAGCAAATCTGCATAAACCGATACAAGTCATTATTGGGCTTTTAATAGCAACCCAGTTCTCCTGTGCAGCATTCTGATGAAGGTGTGTTCCTCCTCCTCCTATCATATTAGCTCACAAGAAAATTAAGTAAGGAGGTTGAAGAACTGGTAATTGGGAAGGTCTTTCCAGTCACTCTTTGCTAACTTATTTATTTTTATCTCCTTGCAGAAATCTTTGTCAAGACAATTTCGCTGGTCACCTTCATGAGTCTAATGTGTCCTAATGGAGCTGAAAAGCAGAGTGCATAAAGCAAACAAAAAATCCATTTGTTCAATGGTTTCCTATTCCTTTTATAAGCACTTCCACTCCAGAAGAGCTTCTCTTTACACCCTCTCCCCCCACTTCCTAGGAATCAAACAAACAAAACTGAAAATACCACCAAAATTTCAGGCAATTCATGCTTTGATTTTTGACTTCCTCCTCCCCCACCCAAGTGAGCACAGCAAGGGACTGATTTGCCTCTGCACTAACTACATTAGACATGCAGTTAAATTCTCTGGCTCAGGGGAGCAGAAACACAGCTTACAGTACATCATATCTAAATACTTTCTACTTCATGCTCCAATCCCTGCTCCTACCACACACCAGAGAGCTCAATACAGGCCCATTTTAGCAAGATCCCTCTGAACTTAAGGGAGAGCAGGAGAGTGACTTTTTTGCTTAGATTCATTGTATTTAATGAACCAGGGGAGGTAGAGTTAAGTACTACAACTCTCACTGATCTATTCAGCAGCTTTATTTCTGGCCCATACCACCAGCATAAATTCAATTTCACTGTTTATTTTTTTTGTTGTCCCCTTGAGCATGCTGTGCTCGTGGTCCAGCACTGCCAAAGTCTAGAAGCAACTAAACCACAGCTTTGTGCCAAGTGTCCTGCAAGTCACTGTGAAAGGACATCACTGAGTCAATCCCAAATACTCAGCAGCTTTCTATTCAAATGGCATTTCCAACTCTGCACACGTCACACCATGCCAGGGCAGTCACAGTTATGCACAAGTACTCCTTGCCCATCTATGTAGCATGGTTCCAATCATGAGATGTCAGCATTGTTTCATGCAAGATAAATTCCAACATTGTCCCTTGTGAGTCTATGAAATATGTATGTGCCACTGCTACCAGTCACAACTGTGCCACCACTGCCTTCATTCCAGCCTTGGCAAACAAGCAACTGCCAGGGGGAAGAAAGGGAAGGGGAAGAAACCCAATTCAGAATTATTATCTATTTTATCCTCTGATTTTAAGCATCTTTTCTAAACCCAAGTGGTGTGAAATACTAAGACCCCTTAGCATCACAGAGGGCTGAAGCCACAGAATGTCTGGCATGGCAGAAGCTGAACTCCTCAGCCTGAGAAGAGAGGGGCGAGAGATGGGTCCAGAGCAGCTTTCCCAGCCCAAGGTCAGTCCAGTCCTAGCAAGAGCCTGGCAGGATGACTGTGCTCTCCAAGCAGTTCCCAAAGTCCAGCCAGTGGATCCCTGGCAACGTGCCTTCCTTTGGGCAGAACAAGAGGAAGGATATGAGGTAGCAAAAAAGCCATGGCACTGGGAAAATGCTGCTCCCAAGAACCTCGTTCAGCTCATTTTCTCTTAAAATGAAAAGCAGTATTTTCCAGACCACTGGTACCTGAAGCTAAGTGAAGAACTTCACATTTCTCTCAGGGGAGCCCACTGCACTTCAGAGGTGATTTCAACAAAAAACTTGATGACAAAAATATGCAGTCCTCTGCAAGTAATTTAGAGAGTTAAAGATCAGACATAACTCCAAAGGGCCTGAGACAGTTATAAAACCATAGGTCTAGCAGAAATGAGTTGCTGATTCCAGTTTTTCTCATTATTAGAACACATTCCCCCCCCACAGGAAGATGATTTGAGTAGCCACAAGTTAAACTTTCTCTGATGGTAGTGCCACTTCCAGAAACAGCCACTGCCTCACAAGGAGAAGCACATTGGAGAAATGGTGCAGCAAAACCACCACATTCGAAGGTGGTTGTACCACCCTCACAGGAGGACTGGCTCCTCTGCTGGGTCCCTTTCCAACACCCATACCAAGTTAGGTAACTTTGGGGCTTCTTCCCATCTCCTGTGAACTCAGCTTTCTTT